>CAEFZY010016723.1:0-11593 GCA_903066815.1 Brachyrhaphis roseni
GCCTCTATTCTATTTTTATTGCCTTTCAAGATGACATGTCTGTTCTTGGTGTTGAATTTTATCAAATAAATTTCCCTAAAGCATGCGACTTATACTCCGGTGCGACTTATATATGTATTTTTTTCTTCTTTATTATGCATTTTATGGCTGGTGCGCCTTATACTCCGGGGCGACTTATAGTCCGGAAAATGTGGCACTTACTTTTGTGATTATCGCTAAAAAGCTAAAGATTTTATTTGGAGATAAAAAAATAAATAAATAAATAAAAAACATTTTTTGGAACGTATACTTTTCTTTTTCCAGTATACATTTCCTAAAATGAAGACAGATGCCTTGACATTATGGAATTCTAGCACCACACACATTGAGATAAACTGGTTGCTTAAAAAAATAAGATTTTTTTTTTAATATGTGTATTGAATAGAATTGTTCTCTTTTTTTACTCCTGAGACTACCGTATAAATAGTAATATTAGTTAGGTGAAAAACAGCTCTAAATCTTGTCACTGTGCTGGCAAATAAAAAAAAAAAAGTCCTCATATTTCTAATCTCTGCAATTTGTAACAACACAAGTCTGCTTATTTCTTGTGCTTCTACTAGTAGTGCCAGAACTCATTAGTGAGATTTTTTGTGTTTTGTGTGAAACCATAAACTTTTGAATTATTCATGTCTTTCCCTCCTTCCTCCTCAGGAAAGTCTTCCAGTGCACACACGTCTCCGGCCCTGGCCCGTCATTTAGCCAGGTAACAGTTTATATCCTCTTACTAACCACTGCAGGATCATTTTAATTACTCTTGCAGTGCCAGCTTTAAAAAGTTTATCAAAGTTTTAAATGATCTACAGTTAAATATGGGTCATCCTGCTAGCACTCTTAAAATGACAGCACGTTCATGAAACTAAATCCAGCCAGCATGTTTGCATTTGATCCTCCTCACTCTCCCACAGTATTAAGTGGCTCTCATCGCCATCAGCTCCGGACTATGAGTCCAGAAGTAATCCTTTAAAATTAGTATATGGAGAACACCTTTACCCAGATACACTCAAATGGTCCAGAGCTGAAACAGAAATTCTGCTGAAAAGTTTCCTGTCTTACCTCAGACCTAATGTTTATTGTGGATTGTTGTGCTTTGTCCATCTCCAGTCGTGCAGTCCAGCGGAGCATTGCCATCATCAGACACGCACGTCAGAAAAAGCAACAAAAGCAGTACTGCATGTATTACAACCGCTTCGGCAAGTGTAACCGTGGCACAAGTTGTCCCTTCATACATGATCCGGACAAAGTGGCTGTCTGCACAAGGTAACATTCATGTACAAGAGCAACTAAACAGACACAAACGAGGGACTCCAATTTCAACTTTACCTTTTAAAACTTTCACTTAAGTCCATTTGTATTATTTTATCAACTGCGAACAAAAAAAAGAAAATAGGTGACTATCAAGGACAAATAGAAATGGAAGGAAAACTTCCCTGAGCCCTAAAATGCACAACGTAAGATTTAAATTTTCTCAATTGAAGTGAAATTTTCTCCACTGAGTTAAATAATTAAGACATAATTTGCCTTAATTATTTAACTCAATGCACCCAGATAAATATCTAAATGTGAATGTGTTTCATCACATCTGACATTTGAAATGTAAAATCACATGTGAGATCATGGAACACACATATAGCAAATGTTTTGCACATGGGAAATATGTTTAATACAGTCAGACTTACTGTTGCCTCATGATTGAGAAATTGCTGAATATGCAAATCCAGGAGCTACTTGTGTAGCTCATCTAAAACCTTTGGGATAAATTGAAGCCTGTTTAAAGAATTTTCAAAGTTTTACCACATGTTAAGTGACTATGATATTGTGTAGTAACACATTGCACGTGTAAATTATACTGTACGTAACACTAATGAAGAAACCTTTCACATGTGAAATGTTTTACTGTGTACCTCACGTGTTCAGAACACTATGGAGTAATGTACTTCACATGTGACACATATATTGTGTAGTACAGTAAAATGTGTAGCACAAGTGGAACAAGTTATGTTTTCTCACATGCTTCATTTCTGTGTATAACATGATATATATCTGTAACACAAGTGGAAAAACCTTTAATGCAACATGGTTTCCTATGTGAAAAATACATTAGTAATTTACTTCTCTTGTGGAAATTATATCATGTCTGAAGCATAAACTGGGTTAAAGTTTAGTGGAAGAATAGATGATGTAATTTGTAAATGAATGCTCAAACTTAGATGTTTAAACCCAATTTTTAAAATTGGCTTCCTTTATGTTGATCTAGTTTCTTCCCCGTCCTCTGAGGAGTCATTAGCCTGTGTTGAGGTCTAAAGCAGATATTTAAGCTTAGTATGAAATGACCTTTGAGACTATTTCTTATTCAAGCTATTACAACTACATGGTTTTTTCTTGACCAAAGACTGGCATTGGATTACTGGAAAAAATAAAGTGTAATAGTTTTTTCATTGTAAAGGAAGTAATGAGTTGTCTTGGCTAAAATATTTTTAAAAAATCAGCTCCTTCTGCCTCATTACATCCTAGCTTTTCTTTTTAAAAACGTTTTGTTATTTTTTCCTTACAGATTTCTCAGAGGGACATGCAAGCAGGCAGATGGCACTTGCCCATTCTCCCATAAGGTTGCCAAAGAGAAGGTAATGTATACATCTGCATCACAGCCTACATGTTGGACAACTTAGTGTTTTATAGCTTTTCGTGGCAGAGGCCAGGCTTTGAAATGCTGTGACAGTATAAGATGACAAGTTGCTGGAAAAAGTAGTCATGGATCGTATTTGTTGTCTTGGCATGGCTCCTGTTCCCATGGATGGAGTGGAGTTAGGAAGACATGACCTAGTGGTGGGCTGGAGCTGCATATGTTGGGTGAACTGAAAACATCCTTTGTCCGTCTGAGCAACATGTGTTATCAAAACAGTTTTTACTTATAGACATACTTTTATTTTTTTTTCTTTTATATACTATGTTGTTACACGGTGAACAATCTTTAAATCAGAGCTGTGATCACACACATTTCGCACCTCTGATCAGCAGCTGGAGTGCTGAACAAATTATTTGAATATTGGTGTGTGAACAGTTACATCATTTTATGGCCCCGTCAAATGAACCTAATGCCATCAATCAAACTTGGAAGTACTTACTAGACAATATACAAGATATTAGTAAATATTACACTACTTTATTTTTAACAAATGTCCCCTTCATATAAGTGTATTTGAGGAAAGTTTACACAAAAGATCAAATGGAAAAATGTCGAAGGTATTCCACCTCTGCTCTTTCAGAATTAAAACGTGAAAGTACCTTTTCAAATGTACTGAATTAACTGATCGTCACCAATGTTAGTAAAGTCTGAATTTTTTCAGACTTCTACTCTAAACCATTTTGGTGTATGGTAAGATAGAAAGACAACAGCAATGGCCTTAGAGATGCATTTGTTGCTGTCAATTAGTCTGTACAGTATTATAGTCATGTCCAAACAGTAATTTTTCATTATTTTTCAAAAATAATGAAAAATGAAAAAAATAGAAAAAATGTGTAAAACATCTAGGCCAACCAACAGTCTTTTCATTATGATCATAAATGTAACCCCAAGATCAATTAAAAAAAAAACAGAAGAGTTCAAACTCATACTCCACAAGCCTTAGTTGGCATTTTACATATTAAACTTCTGATAAACACTGAATAAGTATGACCTTTTGTAAAGATTGAAAAAGAAAATTACATCATGAATTAGGCTTTTAAAGTTGCATCTCCATGAAACACAAGACTTTTAAAATAATGTTATTTTACATAGATGAGACAGGAGTAGACATGATAAGACAAAATGTACACCACCATGTTCAGAGAAACCCAAACAAACCATAAAAGCATAAACACCTTATTTGATCTGCCTAGTGGAGTATGCTTTACTTCCAACAAACCTGGACACCCTGCAGTCACTGAGTCGACTCTGAACTCATTCCTCTGCATACTGATGTGTTCTGAAGTCAGATGTTAGGCCATATGTCCAACAGCTGAAGCTTCGGCCAAACTGGGTCGTCAAAAAGACAATGATCCTAAACACAGCAGCAAATGTATGAAAAAGCTGAAAAAGAAAATAATCATCTGTTGCAGGAGTACTGTCAAAGTCCAGATCTCAACCTGACTGAAAGCTGTGGTTGATTATAAGAGTCCAGTGCAGAAACTAAGGTCTGCAAACATCAATAAACTGAAACAACATTGGAAAGAACAATCGTCTAAAGTTCCTCCACAGCGACTGTGGAGACTGGAAAGGTTCTGTACAAGAACATCACTTGTACTTATTGCTTAAAAATTTTAGTTTTAATAACTGAAATTGATTTATTTTCACACTCTACTGATTTAGTTGCACCTTATGATCAGTCTGTTTTCCGAAGATTATGATTTGTATTTTTGCATCTACAGATTTATAGGAGAATGAGTGTCTTTTAATGCCATCTCAGTGTAGAAACTAAGATGGCATTAATATATATACTATATATATATATAACAGCCCGACTGAGAGTGTACCAGACAATTGAATCTGCTGATTTAAAGGAGCATGAGTGTTTTTCAATGTCGTGTTTGTGTAGAAACTCAGAAAGAGTGAAAGCTTTCTTTGTATTGACAAACAAGCCTACAACAGGTGCTCTGTTGCCTCACCCTTCTCACACACAGTCCCACAATGCACCACACCTGTGCTAGTCATCAGCCTGCTGTCGGTACATGCCGAGAGCCCAGCTGTCTGTTTGCAACACCCCCTCACCTCCAAAAGCTGGTTCCCTCCCTCCAGGGGATACACCCGCTCCTATTTCATGCAGAGCCCCTATGTTGAACCGAACACATTTAAAGGGGCTGGTGGGGGCTCTAGGGTGATGCATCCTCTACCTCTCCAAACTTGATCCAGGCACTAGTGTGGATATACAAGCCCGTATCCCGAATCCTGCCCACCGCCATTCCAGCTACCACAAATACTTGGAAACCAGAGACATGGCAGCCAACTCCCCTGCCACCCCTGGCCCTGGGTTGCGCTCACATCCAGGGCACATAAACACATCTTGAGAGATGGCCGTGCTGCAGCCTGGATAAATATTTCTGTAGCAGTTAATTAGGCAGAAGAGATCCCATCTCAGCGAGGTGGAGCCTCTCTCACACCCATCTCTCTCTCTACTGAAGTCTCTCTGTGGTAAATTTAGAGCAGGCTCCCCCCTGCATGTCAAACAGGACATCTCTCTGCACACAGACACACATGCTGTCAAGATGCACATCCACTTTCCCGCTGCTCCTGTCAGCTGCAATTAAGGTCATTTAGCTGCTCAGTGTGACAGATAGGCTGGCGCACGGGATTCCTCTGAAGAGAACTGGACAGTGGCGTGGCTTCAGAACAGCATGTATGTTTACAGAGTCATTTAATCTCATCCTCGATGGCTCTGGTTTCTCAGTGTCAATGTTCCTCTTCCATCTTCATTAAAATTATTTAACAAATCACAGCAACCAAGATGACAAACATTTAGATCAAAAATGGTTATTTTCCACCAGCCCCTTAGTTAAAAAGGTTTTAAATACATTGGCCTGCAAAAAGTGTCCTGTGTCCTGTAACAACCACAAACTTTTTTGTACTTTACTTAAAATTACTATGATATACTATGTGTTAAATAATATGCATTAAAAATGTATTCAGTTTTTACACAAAAATATCCGTGCTTTATATTTAACTCTTTTTAATATGATATCAATAGAGCACTGGTAAATCTATCATGCAAAAATGGGAAGATTATAGCACAACTGCAAATATATAAAGACATGAATGTTCACCTAAACTGACAAGGAGATCAATAATTAGAAAAGCAGTCAGAAGGCCAATGGTATCGTTGGAGGAGCTGCAGAGATACTTAGCTCATGTGGGAGGACATTTAATACTTGTGCACTCTACAAAGGGATAGAGTGACCAGAAGAAAGTTAGATAATAATTAACAGGGATTTTCTTTTTGTTTAGTTTTTTTTTGTGTGTGTGTTGCATACGTGGAAAGTGTTATTTGTGGGTTAAAACTGGCACTACAAACTATCTTTAAATCAAGGGCGGCAGTACCTTGCTTTGCAGATGCTTTTTTTTCTTAATAAAATGACAGGAAAGTTGAACTGAGTCAATGGGAAAATGGATGGAGCTTAATGAAGGGTAATTGTGAAAACCAGTTAGAGGCAGCAAAAAAACTTGAGGCTCATCTTCCAGCTGGACTATGTCTTAAACGTACAGCCAGAGCTATAGAGCTGTTCTTGTGTTAGAATTGCCTAGTAAAAGTCTGGATCTAAATCCTTTTGAGGACTTAAAAACTGATGTCATTTAGGTCCAGTCATTTAGACTGGAACTCATTTAGACTGAGGTCCAGTCTAAATGAGGTGAAACTAGTTTTCAAGAAAAAATAGACAGCTCCTGTTTTGTAAAGCTAGTAGAGATGCTGTAACATGACAAAATGTTTGAAAAGAAAAAGTTGAAAGTTGAAAAAGTATAAATACTTTTGCAAGATGAAATAATCTTAAATTTTGTGGTATTTTTCTCACCCTGTCACGGTTTGAGTTTGCTGACTTCAGATCTCCGATCTCCTCAGATGCCGGTGTGTTCCTATTTTCTGAAGGGCATCTGTAACAACAGCGACTGTCCCTACAGCCACGTTTACGTGTCACGTAAAGCTGAAGTGTGTGATGACTTTGTCAAAGGCTACTGTCCAGAAGGAGAGAAGGTAAAAACTGTTTATATTGACAAAAATGCCACAAGTTCTTGATAATGACTATTTGACAACATTTTGTGATCTTTGTGCCCAGATTTATTGATAACCACATGACATAAAGGAGTCCTGGTGTGCCAAATAAGATTGATTATAAAAATATCCATAGCTCATAGTTTTTGTAAAGCTCAGTTTTGGCTAGAGATATTCTTGCATACACATTTTATGCATTTTTATATTTGAATTTTTGTTTTTATCAAGTGATAACTGGTGCAAACATTGTTGTTGTTTTTTCCAAATCATATTAAATTAAGTGGTGAAGTTTGTTGCATATTCAGATTTTCAAATTTTCTTGACATCCAACTACATGACATCACATTACTTCAGAGTTCTTCCTTTAAGCTGTGCTCTTCACTTGAACATGCAGGTTTATTGTGTAACATGTATAAGGTTCCACTGAAGTTAAACTGAGGCTTAGGTAAACAAGTGGTTTGGTAACCAACACGCTCCCAACACACACACACGCATACATGTACACCCCGACACACTGGCAGCAACAGCTGCAGGGGTGCTGGTCCATAATGGCATGACTGTAGTGTCTGAGTGACATATTGAGGGCCTGATGGGTAACAGAAAGCCACTTACACATAACTCGAGATGCTCACGCCGTCTCTCACACACACTCTCTCATACCCACACACACACAGCATCCCCCCTGTCCTTCTCAAACATCTCCTCTGCTCCTCCCCCTCCTGAGCTTTTACCTCACTTTGTCTCCCTCTTCTGTCTTCCCTCACTGCTCATCTTTGAGTGTGAAACAGATGCTTTTTCACACTGTCAGGCCTCATTTAAATGGTGCGTGGGGAAATGAGGGTATAGAAAACAAAAGGGATATTAATATTTATTCTATTAGCTGAAGTGCTTAGCTCTGTGATTTTCCCCTGTGTGTGTTTGTGCCTGAGTGCTTCTGTGTGTGTGTTTACGGAGCGCTTCGCTGTGAGCCACTGGCGGCTGCATGATGGATAGCAGGCAGTAATTATAGATGGAAAAACTGCTGAGGATGGCACTCTGAGCCGGGCAGGCAGACACCGCAGCAGCTCAGGGGTTAAGTCTGCTGTTCGGCTTCATTCCTTCTCCCCCTCCGTCTCTTACATCCTGCCTCATTCTGGCTTTGTCTCATCCTCTATGGTGACCAGATCTCCCTAAACTCTCTTTTGCAATGATTTCACTTTTACTTTACAGTTTCTGAGTTTTTCTCATGTGGTCCCCTTAATTCAAGTTTTGTTTTGCCAAATTTCTTTCTGTTAAGATGGTTGGAAACAGGAGTTATTGATTACATCAGATCAAGTGTCACTCACCACTCTCAGGTTGTTTAATTTATATTTGATTTTTAAATAATTGATATAAATCATTTAATAGTCCTTAAAAGAGATCTCTGACATGCTTTTTAGAGTAAGGAGTCAGCAGAATAATGTTTTTTGCACTTTTCCTCCAAGCAGAGTAAAATGAGTAAAAGAGCTTTGTATTTTTTTCTAGGTACAGTGCAGCCTGTAAGCATTCAGTGCTTCACTCTTTTCAGATTTTGTTGGTTTTCACTTTTTCTGAAACTGATTTGAGTTTCAGAATAAGTCTAAGCAAAATAGTCTGTGGTGAGAAAGTGAAACGGTGTGTTTTAGGCTTTATGTTTTGCTTAAACATTAAAAATAACTAGTTCATAAGTGTTTTCACCCATTGCTATTACACTCAAAAGCAAGCACAGTTCAATCTTGTTTTCAATTATCATCATCCAGATGTTTCTGTCACTTGGTTGGAGTCCATTTCTGCTAAATGCAGAACTAATTTATCTGTATAAGTTCTCAGAGTCTATATTGGAGTAGAAGTAAAACAATGAAGTCTAAGCAATTATCTGTAGCGATTTGAGAGGTGATTGTTTCAAAGTTCAATTATGCACTGTGTGCCCATAAATCCCTATAGTCTCCATTATTTGGAAATGTAAGAAGTTTGGAAATCCTCCCTCGATCTGGCTGCCCAATCAGGCTGATTACTCAAGGAAGAAGAGCCTTGGTCAGAGAAATTATCATGAGGCCAAATGTCACTAAGGCAGAGCTTCAAAGTTAAGGAAGTCGGAAACCAGTCCAGAAGGTTGGCCATTTTAATGCACTACATCAATCAGGCCTTTATGATCGAGTGACTACGTACATGAACTGTTTCTGGTAAGCAGCTGACTGCAGGCTGTACCCAAGCAGCAAGTGTGACTAATTAACCAGCTTGTCACATTTGTGTTTCTGCTTGAGGAACAGAATGGCAAGAAGGTGTAATGTTCCGTTCAATAAGCAATAAAAAGTATTTTTATATTTATCTGGCTTTTATATTTGTATGTAAATGTTCTGAAGACACATCTTAAAGGGTAGGTATTATGGAAAATCAACTTTTTTGAGCTTATCATGTTTTAAAGTTATTCCCTCATCAAACACATACCTGTAGTTTTACTTTGATTTTTGAGAAATCCTTGAGTGTCTTGTGACAGCCATTCAGGGGTGCCTTAACGCTTACTCATGCAAATCATTTTCCCCGTTTACCCAAACTCCACCTTGAAGCTGCAGTCTCCACAAGGCGCCCCTCTTCCATGTTCCTCTCACACGTATCCACCAGACTAGCGGCAGCAGCAATTAACACCTGGTGAAACTGTGTGTCGTTTGAGCTCCTGAGAACAGAGGTAAAGCTCATCAGTGGACAGCATACAGAAGCATTGTTGTGGTGACGTGCTGAAGGAGAAGTGTCATGAAGGGGCACACGGTTTTTAAAGAGACAGAGACCCGTTTAAAGGATACGGCTGTGATGTGACATTAGTTTTATGTCATGTTTGATATATGCATCGTTTTCATAGCAACTGAATGTAACACAGGTGCCTGATTGTGTTATAAAATGGCACTATGTGCTTGTAAAATACACACCCCTCCCCCTCTTTAATAACATAAAAGAATATCATATAAAGGTTCATCTGTTCACATAAATTGTTAAAAATAATAATAGTATATAGGTTTATTACAGACAATCAATAGGCATATATATTTAAGTTGAATCCAACATTTGTTTTCCCAGATAATTTTAATAAAAAGAGATTTTTAACACAGAAATATTTACCTACTAAAAGGTATGTGCATGTACTGTACTGAATGTGCACTCGTACTTGGTCAGGGCTTTTTTTTTGCATGAATTACTACATTACTGCAGCGTAACATAGAGGTGATCAGTCAGTGGCTCTGCTGGTATGTGAGGGAAGGCCAGGTTGCTCTGAAAGTGGCTTTCAGCTCGTCTGCTGTCTGTCTTATTACTCTTGACAATACTCCATATTCCACTACTTTCAGATTTCAGATACAGGACAGCAATGGATCAACCCTAAGATGTCATCATGCTCAGAACTGGTGGAAGTTCTAATGAGCTTGTTATTGTACCAACGTTATCTTTACTGAGTTTAAAGGGAGCATTTAGTAATTGACAGTTAAATCCATTAAGAATACTAAATTAAACCGCGTGCTGCCCAGTGTTTGATATCCTTTGAAAGTGCAGTAAAACCGAAGCTGAGTTTCACTTTTGGCAGCAGTACTGCACAACAGTTTTTCTTTCTGTTCTCTGCTCTGACACGTCGACTATATCAAACATGGATTCATTTCAATGAGTTTAGACAATGCTAATTTGACTCTGATCACAGCCTGCGGTGCAGTGACACAATGAACCCCCATTTCTCTGTGTTTCACTCTTGTAGATGTGATAATGTATCAATCTGGGCTCATTTATTGTTCCAGCCACTCTGGGTGAACAGCCCTCAATGAGTGTTGGCTAAATGCCTGAGTTGTAAATGCATGTGAGGTCCCTTTTTTATTTTACTGTCTTCGCCATCTCTCAACCTCCCTCCTTCTCGTTTTCTGCCTTGCTTCTTTCACTCCCTCTCTCTTTTCTTTAGCGAATGTGCTGACTCCTCCTGGTTTTGGCCCAGCAGAGAGCCCTCTAATAGGCCCCAGAGACATCCCAGCATTCCTTAAATCAAGTGGAAAATTGTTAACTTGGTGTGGAATAAAGATGTTCTGTTCACTTTAGCTTTTTTCCTCCCATTTCCTCCGTCCCTCTTGCTCTGTCTTTTTATGAAAATGAAGATGTATGGAGCTGTGGATAGTGGACTAAGACACTTTCCGTTTGTCATGCTGCTTCAGGTTTAACCCATCACAGTCCCACACACAAAAGGAAATCTTTATTTTTTTAGGCATGCGTAACCTATAAAAAGCCTCTATAATAATTCCACATTTAAAAATACCAGATTACAACAAAAGCAACAGTGCGTCACTTGTTGGCATCCTTTTTATTAAAGCCGCTTCTCCTCTGGAGCAGCTTTGACTGGTTCTGCCCCAGTCAGACTCATCTCCATTAGCAGATATTTCCATTTTTCGTATTCACTTCAGGCGTAGCGTAGTCGTGGCATTGCACACAGTGGATTTGATTTACAGGAGACTAGATTGGTTGTTTGGTCAGTGATTTACGTGACTGCAAACTTCAATAAGATTTCAACCACTGCAGTTGACCGGCAGACATGCCATCTGCTCTCAGAAAACTACACTTTAAACTACACTTTATTTTGGAGTCAGTGATCTACATATTTCTCAGCTCCAGAGAGTACAAAATGCTGCTGCACGTCTTTTAACAGGCACCCGGAAATTTGAACACATTTCCCCTATCCTAGCTTCCTTACACTGGTTGCCAGTACATTTTAGGATTCATTTTAAATTTCTTCTATTTGTTTTCAAAGCTCTAAATGGTCTTGCCCCTTCCTACTTGTCTGAGCTGCTTCATCCTTACAC
>CAEFZY010016725.1:0-15109 GCA_903066815.1 Brachyrhaphis roseni
AGGCTATTTAGGGACTAGAAATAATAAGAGCCTTGATTCTCAGATTATACTTATACGTATAATTTGCAAACATTGACTTAGATTCACATTATCTCTTGTATTTGAATTGTAATTCTTATTCTATTTAATTTTGGGTTGTTTTTTTTTTTTTGTTGTTATTTTTACCTTTTAGCATTGTTATCGAATATTGTTTATATGTTTGTGCGAGCTATACGTGTATGAGTGGAATTTTGTTCCTTTTTAAAATGATTAATCAAAATGTTTCTCACTGGAAAAAAAGACATTTTAAACCAAAACTATACAAATTGGACATACTGTTATTTTGCGAAGAAGAAAAAAAAACCATTTGCTTGCAAATCCAAAAGATTTTATTTTGAATAAAAAAGTTTGGATCACAAAGCTAAACTTTTCTTCTCGTCTGAAATATTTGGTCTGGTACTTATTTTTGTTTTTGGTTTTGTTTGGTGTTAGGTATTTTAGATTTTTTGTAACTTTTAATTCAGAAACGTACATAAGTTTGGTCAGTATTAGGGATAGTTGTCTTTTAAGCTGTATGAATTCAAATTTTTGGGATTTATGATATACAGTCATATTAAATAAATTAGAATATGCATTATGATAAAACATTTCTGTATTAAAAATCTTTTTTTATTCATCTGATGTAATATTCTAATCCCAGATGTTGTGTTTTAATTAGCTGTAAAATCAGAAAGGCTTAAAAACAGGCTTGTATGTAATTAATTTATGTAACATTCTCCATTTAGTGAATTATGTCAATATTCAAATTTATGTCTCAATATAAACAACACATATAAACTACACAAAAATAAATTATGAATCTACATGTAAAAACTTTGCCTAATTGTATTGTTTTAGTTATTTATAAATTCCTAATATAACCGCAAAGCATTGTCGGGCAGCTTGACTGTATGTAGAACTGTAAAATACTACTGTCAAAGACAACTTACACTTACAAGCCAGTGAGGAAAATATACATAAATGTTAAATAATATAGAGTCCTGTTACTCACAACACAGCTACCCACGGTAGGAAGAGAATACTAACAGCTAGTAACTTTTTTACAGCACATTAGCCAAAGCCATTCAGATAAAATGTTCTACCAGTGATGCTTGCCTCTCATCTCCCTCCTCATATGATGATGGTACAGCCTCCCCTGAGTGGACGCGCCCTACGTCCGCTGTGATTGGCTGTTGAGGAGACCAGCCTTCACGCAGCTCCCTACGTCCGCTGTGATTGGCTGTTGAGGAGACCAGCCTTCACGCAGCTCCCTACGTCCGCTGTGATTGGCTGTTGAGGAGACCAGCCTTCACGCAGCTCCCTACGTCCGCTGTGATTGGCTGTTGAGGAGACCAGCCTTCACGCAGCTCCCTACGTCCGCTGTGATTGGCTGTTGAGGATACCAGCCTTCACGCAGCTCCCTACGTCCGCTGTGATTGGCAGTTGAGGAGACCAGCCTTCACGCAGCGCCCTACATCCGCTGTGATTGGCTGTTGAGGATACCAGCCTTCACGCAGCTCCCTACGTCCGCTGTGATTGGCTGTTGAGGATACCAGCCTTCACGCAGCTCCCTAAGTCCGCTGTGATTGGCTGTTGAGGAGACCAGCCTTCACGCAGCGCCCTACATCCGCTGTGATTGGCTGTTGAGGAGACTTCACGTATCGCCGCTGATTGGAGCGTCACCTCGTCTCGCGGCGTGGATGCTGCGGCGCGCGGAAAGTTAGCTAAAAAACACACAAGTCGCCACGATAAGGGTTGCTGCTACAAAATAAAAGGCAGAAATTCATATATTTTTATGTGGGAAATTAAATGATTGTATTTTTCTTCCTTGAAAGAGTTTTGTTTTGTTTTAACTGTTTGTTGATCAACGATTATGACAGGTAGCGAGACTTATTTTATCCACAAAAAAATTACAATTATAATAATGTTAGTTTATTTATTAGTATTTTTACTGTTTAACTACAACATAAATCTAATTTGACCAGTTAATATTTAAGTTCTCGTGTAAATTCTGCTGTTTAAACCAACAACAGTCATCTAAAGAACATTAGTGTTTTGCAGTATTGTAGTTTGGATTACAAGTATGTTGTTTTTATTCCAGAAGCTCAAATATAAATTAGAATTATTAATTTCTGTAGTTTCCTTAAAGTCCAGTATTTATTTCGAACCACAACGTAAACTAGTATTTGATTTCATGTGACTTTTATTTTGAAGGGGTACATCGGACGTTTCAATTCAATCCGCTTCGCTGACTTGACGCTGATGCTGCTGCGGTGTGCTGGTCCCAGACCGGCCGGGAAGGTATCCATCTGGTGTGTGTATCTGCTCGGGAAGGGCCGTCCACGGATTGTGTTGCCTTCTGTTCCGGTCAGAAAGTAACCAGAGCGCGGATTGGAGCAGCTGCAACAGGCCCAAACTGGAGGTATGTGCTCCACCATATGAGCGATTTTATTAAGGCTTCTGCGTCTTAATCACCACCCCTGCTACCCGGACACTTTTGTTCCCATATCCCCCCCCTCCCCAGCGGCTACACGGTGCGGTTCACACCCTGGAGCTCAACCACACCTTCTCCGTCCGTCCAGACGGGCCGCAGGGTTTAATTAATGTCTGGCCACTTTATTACCTTACCGCGCAGAGGGCGCGCTGGGAGAGCAGTGGGTTTTTTGGAGTCTTGGATGCGGGCTGTGCAGCTGATCATGATGGAGACCGATTTCTTTGTGTCATGTGTCATCATTTTGACTACGCCTGGACCAAACGAGGCAAATCTGCATACTTACAGGATTTATTTATAGAATGAAAGTGGGGTAGGGGCAGGTTTTTATTTACGCGTGTGTGCGCAAAATGAATCAGAAATAAAAGTTGGACCTGAATTCGATCACATTAAACGAACCTTCTGCGTGAATCAGCGTATTTATTTACTATAAAACAATTTCCTAACATTCTTTAAAGAGGCCGGTTTAAACAACTTCCACGCCGTCCACCACCGATCACCTCTGTGTTATAATAATACAAATAATAAGTGAGATCATAGCGGAGCAACAGCGCAGTTCGACCTGTTAGTGGAGGTTCTGATGAATCCTCCAGAACCTCTCCCACTATAAGGCGTCAGATCTGGAAGCGTGAAGGAGTGCCATGCCTTGCAGTAAACTTGCCGCACCCTCAGACGCACGCATCCTGCACTTCACGCAAGCACGCACAGATACAGGGAGATGGTGGGCACACAGCCTCTCGACGTCCACGCACAGCTCCTAACATCATCACCACAAATGATGCGCAGGGGAGGAGATGGGAGGCAGCCAGCCAGGGCGCAGGAGGAACCCAGGAGATTGCTTCTTTGTTTCTCATGAATTGTTAATCGCGGACCGTAACCTAAATTCACCCAGAGCCTTTCCTGAGTGGAGGGATTCAGAACCAGCGAGGGGCAAACTTACAATTGCTTGAGTTCTCAAAAACAGAAAAAAATAAATAAATAAAAAATAAAAAAATATATATATAGTTAAAAATTTTGCAGTTCAAATTGTTTTCCCTTTATTTTAACCTACTAAAAGATCATTTACATTTATTCAAATTACTTTGAATAAACAGTAGAACTGGTCATTATTCAAGTCAAGCAAAAATGACATTAAAGTAACAGGTATTAGATCATTTCTATATTAAACTATCATGCCTTATTTATGGTGTTGTTTTTTTTTTTACTTGTTTGTTCGTTTTTTAATTATTGTAATTTGTGGCTGTTTAAGCAAACAGTGCACTATAAAAATGACTTTTATGGTGGTAAATTTTAGTCATCTTTTAAAATATAATCAAACATAATTGTACAATTGATGTGCCGTAATGGTCAGAATCTAACATTAACTACAAAATTTTGGTATTGAATTTCACTTTAGCCCTTTATTTAGAACTCAACTGAAGTCAGGTGTTCAGTCATTTTTGTCCTCTCGCATTAAGTTTTTTGTTTTTTTTCCCCTCCAGGGTTTTTTTGTGTGTGTGGGCTCCACTGTCCCTTATTTGAAAGTAGGCTGACAGGAAAGAGGGAAGGAGAGGGGGGAAGACATGCGGCAAATATCGCCGGGTCCAGAAATCAAACCCACGACGGCCGCGTCGAGGACTAAGGCCTCCAAACGTGGGTCATGCTAAACCCTACGTCACCACAGCACGCCCATCAAGTTATGTTTTTATGGAATAAATAATCATTTGTTTGTTTTCTAACTTGATGACTACATTACCTGTACTAACTAACTAACTAAATAACTAACAACTAGCTAGTTCTTCAACTCTTGTTGAGATTTTGGTCACCACACCAGAAAAGACAGAAATGTGCAAACACATTTCAGCTTTGTAAGGATATATTGGTCAGATTTATCCCAGTGTGATGCAGGTCATTGTACGTTGCTGTATGACTGGCCGTCCTTTTTCATACAATAATGGCCTTATTGACCCTTGTTCGCCTCATTGTGACCTACAACTGGACTCAGCTTCTTTCTGTTCCCACTGCGTCACTGTGACGGTACGTCAGGTTTCAGGCGGTGACTGACACAGCCGTCTCAGCGCTGTGGCTGATGTCAGTCACAGTGTGACAGACCCATCACAGAGTAGCATCCCAGAGCTTCTTCTCTCCTCGTTAAACTCCTCAAACTGTCTCAGAATGAGGTACCTTATCTGTAGCTTTTCGTCTTTTTGCGTATTTGAACCAAGATTGTCACACTTTTCACAAGAAAGGCACTCAAACTCTCCTGAACACGTGTGCGTTTTCTCTCTTTGCAGAGCGATAGCCATGTCTTCCAGCTCAGCAATGGCGCGGATCCTGGTGAAGGGCGGCAAGGTGGTGAACGACGACTGCACGCAGGAGGCCGACGTCTACATCGAGAACGGCATCATCCAGCAGGTGGGGAAGGAGCTGATGATCCCCGGAGGAGCCAAAGTGATCGACGCCTCGGGGAAGCTGGTGCTTCCCGGGGGCATCGACACCAGCGTCCACCTGGAGGAGACCTTCATGAACGCCGTCACGGCGGACGACTACTACAGCGGCACCAAGGTAGCGCCCTGCAGGACAGAGGAGTGGAGGAAACTTTATGTGACAGTGGAAGATGTAGATTTATATGTTGGAGTGTGAAGCTTTAAAATCTGGATTTTAGGTTAGTTGGTGTAATTTTGTCCTCCAGATTGAAATGTTTTCAGTAGCTAATTTTAGCTGAGATGTCAAGGATGAATCGTGCTTTTGATCCCCGTTTGTATTCCTAGATCAAATACCCTACTTTGGTTGCTTTAAGGAGAACATTTCAGACTCCGTTAAAACTAAAACACAATCTTGAACAAATCTTATTAATTTTACACTTATATTGAGTTTTCTATTGCAAAATGCATATGGTTACTCTCAGCACAAAGCTATAACTGACTCTCTGTGTATTGATTTTTGAGCAAAGATTCAGTAACTTTAGAGATCATTATCACTGATATCTAATGTAGACAGCTTGAGGGCAATATTTGTGTTAATTTAACCAAATCACATAAGCAGCTTGAATGAAAGCTTGAATTTGGCAGTGGTTTGACTTGCTGATACATAATTTAGCCACTTCAGACTTCCGTCTAAGAAATAGAACGTTTTGGCTTTTTGAAAACAAAGACAAAATGATTACAGTTCACATTTTTAAGTTGTCTTGAGCCTTTTGTTATGTGGTAAGCAATGTTAGCATGGCTTACCATGTGTTGGCAATTCCAGTCAGGATGTAGCGATCGGTTAAAAGATGCTAATCCCCGTGTCATAGTCTAATTTTCGTAATTGGCAACACACACGTCATTGTAATGGACGCCATAGGAGAGAAAAGTAAAACTATTTGTTTCTTGAAGAGGAGTAAAAAATAAAATGCGTTCTTTCCAGTTTCAAGTCTCAAAAATCCTCTTGATAAAATCAGAAAATGTATCTTACTTTGTTTCTTATTGTTTTTGTGTAAAAATAAAGTTAATACATGTTCCTGAATAATCATGAAATACAGGGATAAAGTCACTAAGGTTCCAATGATGCTAGCAGCCTGAATGAATATCAGACATATTTCAACAGGTTGTAGGAAATACACTTTCCCTTTACGTTTCTGTTTCTGCATTTTTTTTATTATTCAAAACACCCTAAAATAGCTAGTCTTCTTCACTCAGGAAAAGCTTTCACACCAAAGAGTGTTGCTGCTTCCATCAGGCCTTATCCGTCTGAAAATTGTTATTTCTGATTGGTTCATGTTGATCAGCAGTGCAGACAAAGACATGAATAATGCATACAAGAAAAGTAAGTCTTTTCTTTCCTGTATCAAGTCATTCAGAGTTCTTCAAAAAAGAAGATATCCAGCTGAATATTGGACAGAGTTCAGCTGATTCCTGTAAAAATGCACATGAAAAAGTAACAGCAAAAGAGGTTGCTGTAGGAAAAAGACATGCGCTAAGATAAGAAAAGCACATTTATTTAATTTTTTTAATTTCTTCTTTCTATAGGAGTCCCAATTTGCAGAGATTTCTTCGTTTACATCACTGTCATTTTAAGATATTCTGTGAGCAGGGTTGATATCTACTTAGAGGAGTTATCCTGGATAAATCAGATGTCTCGTTCTCCTCTTGGCGTCCATGATGACTCGTCACTTTGTAGCATTTTACGACAACGTGAGCTGAAAGGTGACGGACGCTGAATGTCGAACAAACCCACAGACGCTTACAACTGTTCCCTCTCCTCCCTGCTCATCCTCCCCTCTCTCGTCTCCTCCCTGATGCCACCGGAAAAAAGAAAATAGCCTGGGGACAAATGTAGCTCGCTAGCCATCTCCATGGATACCGAGGGGCTGCTGCAAAGACTGCCGCAAATCTTTTCACTCACGCCATTGTGCTGAGGAACAATGGTCCTCAGACACACACCCCTCTCCCTCTGCCGTCCTCCTCCACAGTCCCTCTGGGGTCGGCTGACAGATGCTCATTGAGGCAGGCACTCATACACCAAAACACTCTCTGTCCTCAGTGGTTGGCGTTATCCAGTTTTACTGTAGTAAATCTGCTTGTAGGGGCTGGAAAACTATTAAGTACGGAGGTCGTAAAGTAATAACATAGTAATGGGTTTAAATAGCTCGTGATTGCACCATGAGGAGCCGTCAGTCTGGTGCTTTAACTACTGATAGATTTATGCTTCACATATAAGGATCATTGTTAAAGGTCTTAAGGTTCATGGTTTGGGATGAGGCTGTAGTGCTTAGTAGATTGTGGTTCTGTAAATATTTACTGGCTTAACAAGTGCATCTTTTCTGTAATGTTACATAATATATTTTATTCAAAACGTGCTTTTGTCAGCATGTGACATGTTCATTTTGAACTGTAAATGAATGAAATAAACAAATAAATAAATATTAAAGGTTAATGTTTGCACATTAACCTTTATTGTATGAACATTAAAGGTAATTTTATACCGGTAATTTTACATTCTGCTTTCTTAACTATGTTTAAGTTAATTTATGTCTTGAAAACATATTTTTAAAAAAGTACATCAAGAAAAAATTATTTCCATTCAAAAGATATATACTTTTCTTTTAACACATTTACCTTTTTATAGATTTATAGTTTTTTCTCATCTTTCATGCTAAGTATGTGTCTCATGTACCATTTGGTTTGACTATCTATCTATCTATCTATCTATCTATCTATCTAGATGGCTAGTTGGCTTAATAGCTCGCTAGCTTAATGGCTAGCTGGCTAGTCAGTTCTATCTAGCGAGCTAACTTGCTAGCTAGATTGATGGCTTCTTAGCTTAATAGCTAGATAGCTAGCTGACTATCTAGCTAGATAGATAGAAAGCTGACTATCTAGCTAGCTATTAAGCTAGCTAGTTAGCTAGCTTAATAGCTAGATAGCTAGTTGGCTATTCATCCACCCAGACATATAAAAGGCTGTTTTTGGGATTTCCTCCAGGCTGCTTTAGCTGGCGGTACAACGATGGTGATCGGACATGTTCTGCCAGAGAAGAATGAGTCTTTGCTGGAAGAGTACGAGAAGTGCCGCAGCATGGCTGACCCCAAAGCTTGCTGTGATTACTCTCTTCATGTTGGAGTTACATGGTGGGGACCCAAGGTACAAAACTATGCATTTCCCTCTCTTAAAAATATGTTTTCAACCTTCTTCACCATTGAACACATTGTACCTGCTCAGTACTGTACAAATTTGTCAGATAGCTAAAGCAAGCTGTTTTACAGTACCTTTTAAAAGTAAAGAATTAATACTCTGTTATATTTTTTCACATTTTCTTTTCACATTTTGTCCATTTACATCTGCAAACCTCCATGTTAAACAATGTCAAGTTGTCCCAAAGGTTACATGTGGCAGAAAACTAACACTGCAATCCAATCAGATTCTGGTCCACTTATTTTGCAAAGAAGAATGGATCCGATTTTCAGTCTCTAAATGTGCAAATTTTGCCAAGTATTGTTGGCTCCTATGCCCATTCATCATCACCCGGACTATTTTCTTGTGTGCAGGTGCGAGATGAGATGGAGAAACTTGTGAGAGAGAAAGGCGTGAACTCCTTCCAGATGTTCATGGCCTACAAGGAGACGTTCATGCTGAGGGACAGCGAACTCTTCCAGGCCCTGCAGCACTGTAAGGACATCGGGGCCATTGCAAGGGTCCACGCTGAGAACGGGGAGCTGGTCGCCGAGGTTAGGAGGAATCCATGTGTAGAAGGACACAATCCAGTATAACTAAACATTGATAATTTCAGCATATAGATATTCGAACAGTTTATAATAATAAATAAACATGTATGCGCTGCCTTGTCTTCTCAGGGTGCGAAGGAAGCGTTAGATCTCGGGATCAGTGGCCCAGAGGGGATTGAAGTCAGTCGACCTGAAGAGGTAGGAGACTCAAAATTAACCAGCCACTGTCTTTAGACCTTAAATAAAATAACTTTTTACTCCTCTAGTCTGGTCAGCAATATCAATAAAATCTCTGTAAATATGTTGCCTATATGAGACTTTTTCTTACAGAACACGATTTCTGCAACCTGTGGTGCCGGAGCGAAATTTTACTCTTCAAACCCTCCACTAGTTTGTGGCTAGTAATGCGTTTTTATGCAATATTAACAATTTTAATCAATTAATTTATCCATTATTTTACCTGGAAGTCCAATGAGATAAAATCTCTTTTATTGTATATCAAAATCTGCGAGGAGTTTAGATAATTTTGGGCTTTATTGTATGTTCTTTTCAGTTTTTTGTTGTTTTCTTATTGGATTTTCCGCAAATATAGAATTAAAGAAAATTAATTCATTCTCTTTTTGTAAAAGTTTCCTAATTTTCTTTTTTCTTAAACCAAAATAAATTGAAATAAAAACAATCGCTATTTCATGTAAGCATAAAAACAAATTCTGCAGTCTGAAATTATATATAAAAAAATTATGTTATGTTTTTTTTTTCAGAGTCATTTGAGGTTCTGGACAGTAATGGCTCTCAATTCTTGTGATAAATTGACCTCAAAGTGGTGCATAATTGTGAAATTGAACCACAACAGACCACAGTCATAGTGAAAAATGGTGGTGGCTGCATTATAAAAGAAAAGTCATGGATGCTTTTGTAAGACACTGTAAATTATTACAGTAAAACAGAATAATTTGACTCATTGTGTGGTTTGCAGCTGGAAGCAGAAGCAACGCACAGGGCAATCACAATCGCCAACAGGGTGAGTTCAACTTTGGCGTTAATCATAAACATAAAACGGTCTCCACAGCCCGACAGAGGTGCTGGGATTGCTATAAAAATATATTTGTGCTCGTTCTTCTTCAGGCCCACTGCCCAATCTATCTCGTCAATGTGTCCAGCATGTCTGCAGGCGATGTGGTGGCTTCAGCCAAGATGCAAGGTTGAAGCTCGCTCACTTTTAAATCGCTCGTCTGCAGGTGTCCTACTCTTAGACCGTCAGCATTCCCTTGTTTTTCTTTTCATTTCGTTCGCCCGCAGGTAAGGTTGTCCACGGAGAGACGACCACGGCCCACGCTGTCCTGAACGGCATGCAGTACTATCACCTGGACTGGTCTCACGCAGCCGCCCACGTCACGGTGCCTCCTCTCCGCCTGGACCCCAGTACTCCGAACTTCCTGATGAGTCTGCTGGGAAAGTGAGGAAACGCCACACAGTCTCTCACTTACAATCGCAGATGGAGTTTGTTTCAGCGACTAAACTGTCGCTGCCTTCCTCACTCCCGCCACAGCGACACTCTAAACGTCCTGGCGTCCGATCACCGTCCGTTCACAGTCAAACAGAGGGCCATGGGCAAGGATGATTTCACAAAGATCCCTCACGGCCTTCCAGGCATTCAGGACCGAATGAGCGTCATCTGGGAGAGGGGAGTGGTATGTGTGGCTCTTTTTGTTCCTGCTTTGGCAGCCAGAGAACTTCCACAAATAGAAAATCTAATTTCTCTGGGGGAATAAAAACTGATAATAAAAAAAGAAAAAAAACTCCTTTTCAAGCATTTGCCCTGTAAAGATTTCTTCTTAATTATTTATCTTTTTGTTTGTCAGAATTCAGTAGTCGGTGTCTACGCATCGTTAAAAAGTCTACAATTAACACCGCAAAATGTTTTAAATAAATTTTAAATATGTAAACATCTATGGAAATTAAAAGATTACTTGTAACTTAAATCTGCCAGCCTGTGTGGATAACATTGGACTTAACTGTAAATGCACTCGTTAGGTTCATTCAGCTTTTAGTTGAACCTGTTTGACAACACGAAGTAAGCTAACAAGTTTCAAAACGTAACATAATAAGAATTTTGAGTGGCCTAGTCAAAGTCTGGAATTCAGTTGACATGGTGTGGCTTTAACAATAGCTGAAAACCGTCCTGTGGTGCTGAATTAAAAGATGTGTGTGTGAATAAGGAAGGTCAGGATATGACGATGTAAAAGACTCCGTTTTTTTCAGGTCTGTTAAGGAAACTTCTTTCCTGTAGCAGATAAAAATCATCATTTAAAACCTGCTGTTAGTATTTGCTCAGGTTTTCTTTGTCTGATATTAAAATTTGCCTACTGGTCTGAAACACTGGGGCGTGTCTGCAAACCAAAAGCGGAATAAAACAAATACTTTTCACAGTGTCTCAGAAAACGATTGTTTCCAAAGTTTCTTCCATTTCAACCTTTAAATTTTACAAACTTTATTTTTGTTTTACCGGGCAGGTTGGAGGCAAAATGGACGAGAATCGCTTTGTTGCCATCACAAGCTCTAATGCGGCCAAGATTTACAACCTGTACCCCCGGAAAGGCCGGATCATCCCCGGAGCAGATGCTGATGTGGTGGTCTGGGACCCCGAGGGATCCAAGTATGAAACTTGATCCACACACTCATCGACCAGCTTGTCTCTCTCTGCAGCTTTTATCTCTGAGCCCAATCAAGCCTTTGTCTGACTGAACCGGGTCGTCGCTCTTCTGATGTCTGCCTGCAGGACCATCTCAGTGGATAACCAGTTCCAGGGAGGCGACGTAAACCTGTACGAAGGTCTGCGTTGTCGCGGCGTGCCCCTGGTTACCATCAGCCGCGGGCGTCTGGTTTATGAAAACGGCATGTTCACATGCGCAGAGGGTTCTGGGAAGTTCTGCCCTTTGAGGACTTTCCCAGATTACCTCTACAAGAAGATGGTTCAGAGAGAAAAGGTAAAACTCGTACAGCATGAATATTTCTCTAGTCGCCATGGTGACTGACAGGTTTTCCTGGTTTAATTTGGCCATATTTGCCGATCCTCTTGTTCTGCCAGAGCCAGGCGGTGAAAGCCGTTGAGCGGGAGCCCTACAACGGTGATGTTGTTGCCGTGGTGAATTCGGGAAAGAGGGACACGGGCGCTCTAGATCTGGACACCCCGACGCGCCCCTGCACCCGTCATGGCGGCCTGAGGGACCTCCATGAGTCCAGCTTCAGCCTGTCTGGTGAGACTCGGCATCGAACAAGCCTTTGCTCTGTGGAAAAATTAGTTTGATTTATTTTAAGCAATAAATGGACGTCCTGGCGCATCTGGCCATCATTTAAAAATGACCTGACGAGGGCGCTGTAGAGACTCTTGAGGTAAGGTTAGAAATGTTCTGGTTGCCGCTGGAGATGGCTGCACTATCTTTAAACTTTTACTTTTTGAACTTAAAAATCCAACTACAAGGGATTTATTTCTAACTTTTATTAGTGAGTTGAGAAAAAGGGGAAAAACAGACTTAGATGGACTTAAAACCCCTTGAACTAAACCAGGAGCAGTTTCAATCTTCATTTCTTAAATCTACCTACCGGTTAGAAACCTGAGAGAAAACAGACACTGACTTGTTTTGTTTTGTTTTGTTTTTTTGTTGCTGAACTCACACGATCCCCCATTTCTCCGCGGCTGCAGGTGCTCAGATTGACGACAACATTCCAAAGAGATCCTCGGCTCGGATCCTGGCCCCTCCTGGAGGGAGATCCAGCGGGATCTGGTAACCGGTGAGATGAAGCCCAACGCTGGGGAAACGTACGGCGGAGCAAGGCGACTCATCTTTCCTTTAAAGCAAATCGATCGAGTCACATTTTGCTTTTTTTAAATTTTCTATCTTGAATTTTGCTGTTATTTAAGACGATAAAACCGCATCCATGTCGATTTGCTGAATGAGAAACATTTGTCACGTGGTAACAGCGACCAAAATTCAGTCAAAAGGTAACCAAACATGAAAGCAGCATAAGAAAAACGATTTGCTGTTGAGTTCCTTTAGTTTGTTTTTTTGGATCGTGTTAGGGGAAAGCACTGTACCGTATAGTTTAGAAAACATTGTTTTTATGAAACAATTGTGTTACCTCACTGTAAGATACAACTTTTGCACTTGTGTCATGTACTATTTAGATGCCTTTTTACATCCTTTAATGTCATAAGATGATTTTTACTGCAGGCCGTGGCGAATGAATTGTAACTATTGCATATGTATTACAACAACTCGTCGGTTTTGATCAGCTGATGGAACAAAAAAGGAAAAATTACCTAAGCTCTCCTTCTTTAATTAGTTTTACTTGTATATTTTTTTATGTTTGAATTGTTTCGCATTCTAGGGATCAAAAAGACGAAGGACTTCAGATTAGCGTCTCAGTTGATGTTTACAGCAGGATGGGTTTTTTTCCCACCCCACTAAATGTGAATGAATCTCCGCCGTGACTCTTTTTTTCTGTGTGTGTGTGTGTGTGTGTGTTATGATCGCTACTATCATGTCAAGCACAACTATTCATTTTGCTTTTCTTTATGATCATAAGTGTTTCCACACTGAGCAAAAAGTCTCACCCAGATGGCCTTTTCAACACCGAACCCCCCTCAAACGAAAAGAGCGTAGATCATGACGAGTCAGTCACTGTCCTGGTTCTTTTGGGGGCGGAGCTTAAATGCTCTCGCCAACGCTTCCAAGCTAGCGTCACCACTGTGAAATATGTGGGAAAGTTGATGTTTTTTCACAGTGTGTTGGCGTTGGGAAGTTAGTGCCAGGTGTCTACATGCCTTCAGATGTTAACAGTATGTATGATTGTTTAGTTAGAACAGAAATGCACTAGTACTTTTGTTGTCTTTTTTTTTTTTTAAAGTTTTCTGCTGTTAGTTTGTAAATTTCACACTTATAATTATAACATGTGAATAAGTCTCTTAGTACCTGGTTTTATTCTGTTTGTAAGTGGAAGCCGGAATACGCACAGCTTATTGCTCTTTCGTTTCTATTTCTGTAGTCTTGTGATGCTCCAGTGGCTCTCGCAGTGTCTTTCCCCTCCCAAACATACTGTACACTGGTGCTGAACAATGTGTTGTCACATTGAATTCCTCTTTCTCCTGTTTTTGTCTTGCAGCTCTTTATCACATGATTTAAGTGCAAATAAACCACAGTGAAACCATAGCCTGCGTCGAAGCACTGATAAGGGCTGGATCACATGCTTGGCTTTCGAGTATTTTTGCTTCGCACCGTTATGTTCACCTCAAACGCCTACAAAACAAAACATACATTTGAAATATGTTAGAAATAGAAGTGATAAAATGCCTGTGAGGGGAATCAGAGACAGGTTATTATTAAGGATGCATCTTTCGTACATATTTGCTCTTCCTAGGTTATAAAATTATTTAAATTTAATCTGAAATTACTCCACTGATATCATTATTTGAGGTTTGCATGCACTCAGATCTGCACAACTCTCAAAGTCCAGCAACATTATTGTAAGCAGCTTGATTATTTTCTTTTCTGTTTTAAGATCATTGTCTTATTCTATGATACAATTTAAGGCAAGATTTTGTCCTAAAAGTAAACTTTAAGCCACTGTTAGATGGAAGAGCTGGAGGCTAGCTTACTAAATGAAGGGTGCACAGAAAATGTGGTGGCAAAAGTAACTCTTGACCTCAATGAAAATAGTAAGATATTTATTTATTTTTGATATGAGGATTTCTAACATCAGATACCAATTAAAGAAAAACACCAAGCATTCCTTAATCATTTCTCTTGAACAGACGAGTGTAAAAGTGGAGATGGCCTGCTTGGAAAAAGAAAACTAAATATTGCATTCAAGAAAACAGCTAAAACTTCATACAAACTGTGAAGCAGTTTAGAATTATCATGGTGTTTTGCTGCAGCAGCACCCAGCTATCTAACTATCGCAACATCGCCCAACAACTCTAGTGCATGATCCACCGCTGGCAAAGACAATTGCTTCCCTAAAGTCCCTGCTGGCCTCTTTCCGTCTGGGCATTGTAAACACACACCTGTATGCTCCAGCACAGCAGACTGCCAACACTCTCTCTGCTTTTATAGATTTTATTACTGATTTATTGTGCTGTAGTTAGAAGCCAGGTTGCTGCTTTTTCAGCCAACAGCTTGTGTTTTTATTTAATGGATATTAAGCTATAATTTTAACACAAGAAGTTTGATTTAAATATTTTCAGAACAACATAAAGGCCAGGTTATTTGTATTATGTGTTGATAGAATCCTGTAATTAAATGAGGGTGTACTCCCACACCCCCCCCCCCCCCCCCCCCCCCCCGCCCCACCCCCACCCACCCCCCCCCCCCCCACCCCCCCCCCCCGCCACCCAACACCCCCCCCCCACCCCACAC
>CAEFZY010016726.1:0-38815 GCA_903066815.1 Brachyrhaphis roseni
TTAAATACTATTAAAGTACACTAAGCACAAAATTAGTTGTTCCAAAATGTCACACTTTAAGTTAACTAATCCTAAGTGAACTCGAAGTATACTCATGATTAGTCTGACTTAAAGTATATTCAAATTTAACACACTTAGTACATTCATTTTTCATCAGGGAAGTGAGGCCTACCACACCAGTTTGACTAGTTGCGCTCTGTAAAGTCTGACACAAAGCGTCTATCATACAAAGACAGCATGAAGGAATGCATGGTGGCTTTATTTGACAGCATGCAAGCCATGTTTACTGTCATGCCTTTATGGCCAGCATTTATTTTCACAAGCACTAAAAACCTAAAGGCGTCTCGCTGATTCCGTAACTTACGTGACATCTGACGTGACGCGCTCCTCTCTGTGACGCGAATCAACCGTCTGGCGGTTATTGAACATTTACCCCTCCTGTGCATTTCTCTGAAAGTTATTCACACCATATCGGCGTTTCCCCCTCTACCTCCGAAAGTCCCATAAATCACTTTCCTGTAAACAGCGCTGACACACAGCCTGATGTGTTTTTCGATATATATTTAGGAGACCACAAAGGCCTGAAATCCGAGCCCGGCTCGTGTTTAGGAGAAAAAAACCGTGGAGAGGCTGCGCGCTCACATGTGTTTTAGGCGCTGCCCGGAGCCGCAGAGGCTTTAAGCACACGCTACACACACATGGCCTTCGACTAATTTGTTCTTATTCTTACAAATTATGTTGGTGTGCTTAAGCATGGTAATGCCACTAGCAACAATAACAGAGATTGAGTCGAGGCTGTAGCTGGAGGAGCTGTGTGACGCCACCTCTGGTCTGGAGACTTAGACGCAGCGAAAGGTTCTTGGTGTAAACAGACTCTTGGAGGGACATATGGCAATGGCCTGAAGACAAAAACCAAAAAAAAAAAAAAACTAGCTGAGTGGCAGTTAAATAACATTCACCTCACAGCACAAATAACTCTGAGTTATTTTGCCTCACGATAAACAGGCACGACTCGAGAGGCGCTTGATTCTCAGACGTTTTCGTCCGGACGTCGAGCGCGGTCGTACCGGGGGTATCGGATATCGCCGCAAACTCAACAGCAATTAATAACGGGAGCCGGCTCAAAGACCACGACTTCAACAAATACTTGTGTGAAACCCGCCGCAGAGAGAGCCAGGTGGAGCCGACACTTTCATGCAAAGCCACAACAATAATTTTGGTTCTTCAGATGTAGGAATGTTTTCCACTCCGCTTCCAGAGGGGCACACATCTGCACTGACTGCTGATTGATTAATTTAAGGGTTCAGAAAGGACGTCACTTCAATGATAACTTTTTATTTGATACAAACCAGAAAAAAAAAAAAAAAAAAGTCGCTGAACTAAGTTGCCAAAAAGATTACGCCATAGTTCTTGTAAGCTTTTGGAGGGTAAAATGGCCGTGAAAAATATTCGTACGTTTGTTAGAACCACTAAGATGTGCAAAAAAAGAAGAAAAATAGAAGGTTTTCTCTATTGGTATATAACTCGTCCTAAAGCCTGTTTCATCCAATCAACAGCAGATGACACCTGTGTACCGGGATCTGATGTTCAGCACAAGTTCTGAAACCCATTATTACCTGTGTGAGTCACAAGTAAAAATAGTGAATGATCTTTTGCCAACGATGCCTGGCTCTTTTCTCCCGGATCCTACTTTGCCCCTTTCCCGCACACATTTGCTCAGTACTGTGGCCCTGAGCTTGACCCAAAGTGGCACAAAAATAAGGAAGGAAGGAGGGATAAGTGGAGAGTGAGTAAAGACCCGGGGACAGATTTAGGGGCCCGACTGGCTGTGGCCATGAGGGGGTTCCCCAAGGATCCGTCCCAGGCCCAGGTGCAGGGTTTTAATAAGGATGGCGGAATTACAGAGAGAGGAACACACTTTGAATCTCCCATCCCGATGTGAAGTCTCACTCAACACAGTGGCCCTTTTTGACCTGGGATTAGTTTCCTCTTCCACGTTTAGAAGCAGGAAGCCGACCCCGGCGCCCCCGTCATCTACCTCCCCCCGCTACCTGAACACCAACAGATAGCCGTGTTTCTCCAGGGACGGATAATGCTGTCGCGCCTGTTGTCTGCAACGAAGCCGGCCTGGTCTTCTCACAAAAGCAAAGGTACCCATCTGGCAGGCCGAACAGGGAGCTTTTCTCTCCGTCCCGACCTATTCATCCCAACCTTTGTAATACTGTATGTTCTTCACGCTAGGTTGCCCGTGTTTGTCTTTAACCTTCAGGGAAACCAACACGTTTGTTTTTTTTGTTGTTGTTTTTTTCAGTACAACAAAAAGCCTGCATGGCTTATCTCTATTGCATGTTTGGTTTTGTTTGTTTCTCATGCATTGTAAACACGCTCCACCCTTTTCCAGTCGCAAAACCAAAACAGATAATCAGATAAAACATTCAAAGGGCGACGGAGGCTCTGCATTGCCTTTTATTTTAGCGCTAACAAAGTCGGGTACATTTATGCTCTCGCATTTAGCACATGGTGTATGCACTTTTCTTTTTTTTTTTATCTGATGTAGCCATATAATTGCATCTGGCAGTTTGGACAAAAGGACTTTTATTGTTCCGGTTCAGTTTTGGAACCAGAACGTGAGCCTCAGCAATGGCCAGCTGCATGTTTTCTCCTAATTATGCCGGAGCTGACAACGTGTAGCTTTCCAGGGCATCCGCCTCCCTTTAGATCCCAGGAAGATAAGCGTGTGGGTGGGGGAGGAGAGGTCCTGGAGTGGTGAAAGGGTGTTTGCAGCCTGAGAATGTGGCTGTGGTTTTGCCCACACCTTGTCTGCGGGTTTTCTCCATCTTCCCCCCCGCCCTTGTTCGTGCTCTTCTCTTCCTGAGGAGGGCTTGGCTGCCACGCTGTGTTATATATCCTCGTATCTTCATTGGCTTCCTCACACCTGTTGATAAATGGCATCCTCTGTTGTCAACAGCCACTCGGTAACTCGTGACTTGGAGGAGTTGAAAACATTCCCTCAGTGGTGCCTTGTGCTATTTTTAGCTTCTGATCTTCCACCTGGAAAACAACTAGTTTTTCTGGCAAAACTTTCCTCATATTTGCTGAATTAACGAACAGATTCAACATCAAATGCTTTTTGTTTTAAGCCTTGGCTATGTGATTACCCTTTTCATTAAGGCAACATGTATAAGACGATATATTTATTCACACCGCGTGCAGAACTACTTAGACCTGCGTGAAGCTGGTCACATTGACACGCCACTGGTTACGCTAACACAGAAACAAGGTCAGTAATTTGGCACTCGCGCACGGAGATGAAATGCTGGACCTCTGGAACCAAAAGTGAGCAGAAAGCTAAAAACCTGAGCTCACATGTGAAGGTGATGGGGCTGGTTAGGAGCTGCAGGGGTGGCAGTGGGTGCATTCCTTAACGTCAGCTGTCGGGTGTGAAGAGACGGCGTGGGAGGAGATTACCTCTTACACGGAGAACGAAGCTCTTGGAGAGAGTTCAGAGACGAGCTGTCAGAGCGATCAGAGTTTATCACGTCATCAATCGATATCAATGTAGATTTACAATACAGCAGAAATATCCTTTATGAGGTCATTTCTATGCAACAGCAGCAACGTGACAAGATATTAACGGCAAATAGACTCACACAAAGACAGGATGAAACATAAATATAAAAACTGAATAAAGAATAAACATAATGTACGGGAAGAGTAACATTTCAACATAAACACCATGTAGTTGTAAAAAATACTGCAGTCCAGAAGAATGACCAACTGAGTTGGATAAATAAAAAATGCAAAAGATCTTCCCCCTTTCCGTAACTATTTTCTCATTTCTCTGTCCTCAGACTTTATTGTCTTAAAATTTTCGTGGCTTTTTTCTGGATTGACATGTGGTTGAGTTATTCACAAGAGAAAGACGTACAATTAATTCCACCTCCCCATGTTTACTCTGACTGAGAACCTGCTGATCTAAGTTAGATTCAAAATGATTGGTATCATTTCACATTTTTCATTCTTTTCATTTCTTCTACCTTCCATCTGTTTCTTTCTTTTTGTGCTGCTTCCTGTGAGAATCAGATGCATTGAAGCATTGAGAAGAAAAAAGCCAGACAGACATCACCAGCTCTCCGATTGCCTATTGTCAGTGCTGCTGTTGTTGTATGAGGGTGTGCGTGTGCAGGGGTGTGTGGATGGGGGTGTGTGTGTGTGTGTTCCAGACAACGGTGCGTTAAAGACGTGTGTCACAGCAGTGAATGGAGGTGGCAGGGTGCTAACAGTCTCAGACAGATTTCATAGTTCTGTGACTATTTGAGGTTACAAATGGTGTGAAGAGATAATGTCTTAAAGAACAGATCACAATACACATTTAAGCACAACATCCCCCCTTATAGAGTTTACTCTCTGCTTAGTAACAAGCTAAATTTAGTTGAACTCGTTTCTCAAGCAGCATTTACTGCTTCAAGGTTTCTTGAACCGAAGTCTTATGGTATTTGTTTTCCTGGAAAGGCAAAGCTCACAATTTTCCACCTAAAGGTCTTGGACATCTGTCTGTCTAGAACGAGCTTCACTCTGAACAGGTTTCCAGTTCGGAGCAGTGCTATTATTTAAGAATTTCTGAATGAGACTGAAAACATTTGACAATCAAAAACTTATGGAAACTCCAGTCTAGAAGTTGTGCTTCAATATATCGTAGAAGCTCAAAGTGGATAGAAGAAAAAACTCCTTTCAACAAAGTAATAGTGCTTGTCCATACTATTCAATGATATGAGCAAATGCTGAATTTGTACTTTAACTTGTTTTTCTCTGCACCTTTGATGTTTGCATTTGCTTAACATTGGAGATCATGGGTGATCTCCCTATTAAATAATCACATTTCTCCAAAAGGTTACAGGTAAATGTGTTATTTTGTCAGGTTTTGGTTTTATATTAAAAGTTCTACATTAAGGGTGTTTTCACACCTGATAGTCCGGTAGACTCGCTTTGATTGGGGAGCAAAATTGCAACATTTGTTCCATTTTCAGCTGGCCTGGTTTTCTTTCACACTGCACTATCTCAAAGGAACCAAATGCTTTGAAAAACCTGTTTAGCCCCTCACCTGTGGTGGCGCTGCTCCAAGAACCACTGAAGAAAAGATCATAAAAACCTCTGAAGAAGACAGTGAGTAGCACTTTCTTCTTCTTCAAAAAATGGAGTGGTGTTAGATTTTAGTGGTTGTAAGATTTTTCTTTTGTCTTTCAGCAAAAGACCACGAGTCATTTTAATCGCTATACTAAACACATGTTTGTTTTGACTTCATTTACCCAGAATGCCATGCGCTATAGTCTGCTTCTTGCTTTTGGAGTCAGATTTAGTTGTACCTTCCTTTTTATTTTGCTCCAACTCGTCTCTCTTGTAGGTCTTGTTTACTGATCATGATGTAATAATTTTGACCAGTCTTCTATAACTTGGTCAGAGTTAGTAAAAATGTCTTTAAAGGTGTGTTTGGAGAGTAAAATCTAAAACCTTGTGAGTCAGATCAGCTCAGATGAATCAACACGGTAGACTCTGACTGTTACCTGTGATATCTAACGTGTGAGAACATCATCCCTCCGCATCATCAGTGTGAGATCCCGCCCTGGGTTTTGTCGTTTGGTTCCAGTTAGGCCCAGCTTAACCTACTGGCAGACCCGCAAAGCCGACACCAGCAGCCTCCAGGGGTTGACATGTGGGGGAAAAAAGAGCCCAAAGATGGATGAAGCACAATTACCCGAGGTAACAAATGTTCCTTATGATTTATGCCCGGCTCGGGTTGCTTTATTTTCACATTGGTACAATCCAGCAGGAAGACAGTGGTGCTGGTGGTTCAAACCCCGGGGCAGCTCTGCACTGATGCTCAGACAGGGAGCAGCAGACATTGACTAATGGGCTATATGAGACCACCGCCATTGATATTTACCTCATTCCTCCTCACCCGAACACTGTCTCAACAATGTTAAGGCTCGCCATCACCCTTTGGGTTTCTCCCCCGCCCCCAATTCCCTCTTTTTTTTTTTTTTTTTCCATCTTAGGTATGGGTGATGCCAAGGGCCCCTTTCGCTCATCTCTCCTAAAGGCCCACCCATCGGTGCCCCGGGGCGGAGGAGTTGGAGGCAGAAGGTGAGAGGGAGACGGAGAGGGGACAAGGTCAGACTGAAAGCTCCAGGCATTGTGAAGAAACATACACTTCTCTGTGTTTTCACTTGTCTAGTTGATGAAGTATCATACTCTCTACATGACTTTGGAAGAAAAAAGAAAAAAAAGGTTTTTTTTTTACGCTTTAGTCTTAGGTGTGATCGAAATAAATTACAGTCGTAAAAGAGCCAAAGATGTGGCTTCTGCTGACTTTTTAACAACTCCGAAGCAGTTTGCCTGCAGGGCATTACGACAGGTATTCTGAGCTCCATACAGTTCCAGCTTACATGTCCATATTTTTTTTTTTTCCAACATTTAATACTGGATTTAGATTCACTCAGAATAAATAAAACTCTTCTGATGCAAAACTCATGCCTCATGTCAACTCTGTGTATTGCTGCGCCTTGATTTTGATGGATTTTGATTTCACCATAACCTCGTGTCAGTTATTCTAATTTAAATTTATAGCTCTTCTTCAAATAGTACAGGTTAATTAACTCCAGGTTGAACCCTGAGGTCATGTGGAAGCTCTCAGCTTAATTGCTGCACATGAGTTATATTATTTCTTATTTGGTATCTTGGCAATGCTGCATGTGGAAGTTTGGAGATTTGAAACGCTTGTGAACACTGCTGAAAACCTCTTCTCTGGTTACAAACCTTTGGCCCAGGTGCTCCGTCTCAAACTCCACACTCTTAAGTTACCAGCACTATCGAGCGCATGACAAATAATCCATATTTACAATGGAGCAGTGCCCCTCGCATTTATCCCCGGCTCACCGCATAAAAAATTACTACTGGAACGTGTTCGTCGAGATTTAAGGTTTTATTTTTGAAATAAAACATCACAATTCTAGAGACACTGTCCAAACCGGTGGAAGATCTTCACAGGAGGTACTAATTTCTCAGTTCACTGGAACTAATCACCTAATTGAAAAATGGCTCCGTTGAGACTGGAGCGTCGACAGAGGCGTAACAAAACGTTCTAACTAATTATTGAATCGAAACCATTACCCAGGGCAGCCGTGAAGGTGATAAATCATGCTGGAGAATTAAACAAGCTCAGCTCAGAGGTGTGCTAAATTAATAAATGTTGTTCAGTGATTTTTGTTACTTGATCCTGCTAAGATGTGCAGCGTCTGAATGCTGAATTTACACTTGGATTTGGTTTCTTGTTTTGCCGAGTGCATTTATTTTGGACAGCATATAGACTCAAAGTTGTAATGCCTTGTATTTTGTACTAAAAATGCTTTAAAAACAGTTTGAGACGAGTACAAAAATTGATGATGAATTTTGTGAGTTTAATGTTTAATGTAATGTTGAGCATGTTTTTCTTGGGAAGAAGGTAAAATTTGTTTAGATTACTTTGTTTTCCCTTGATATAAATGGTTCACCGGCTGACTTCACACTATTAACAGGATCTGACTGATTCAAATGCAGCTTGAAACATGAAAATTTCATGTGACTAGATCTCAGTTACCGGTTCAATATATTTAATCTCAAGTCAACTCAAAGATATGTCACAGCTTTAATCCTGTGTTTCGTCAGATGATTTTGTCCGGCTGGGTCATTCTGGGCTGTGGAACTTCAGAAGCAGCCTACAGGTACCGGCAGTCCAACCGGAATGAGGCTCGGGTGTTTGGCAAGGCAAAGATTCAGGCGTGGGAGGATTTTGGTGAAGCCGTGGGGAACGACTTCCATATGGCTTTGAGGTGGTTCTGGTTCACCATCTGGCATCTCTGTCTACGGTGGGGATGGTGTGCTGCTGTTGGCACTTTGAAGATGTCCTCAATTGATACGGGCTGGTAGGTCCTTGTTTAATTGGTGTCAGAACTTGGTTCACTTTACCAGCAATATGAATTTCTAAGTACAGCCAAGGTGTTGAGGGGATCTGTTTGGGTGGCCTCAGTATTTGGTCTGTGCTTTTTGAAGACGATGTGGTTCTGATGGCTTCGTCAGACCTTGATCTCCAGTTTTCACTGCAGCAGTTCACAGCCGAGTGACCTGTGAACTGAGAGACAGAACTGCCTGAGACAGAACTGTACCCTTTCCTTGAATTAGAAAGGGGTAGAACACCTTCTCTAGGATGAAGTAGTGCTCCAAGTGGAGGAGTTTAAGTATCTTGGGATCTTGTTCATAAATGAGGATCTCAGAGTAGAGCCACATTGAGAGGAGCCAGTTGAAGTGGCTCAAGCATTATGTCTCTCTGGTGAGATGTTCCAGGCGCATCCCAAAAGGAAGACACTATGGAGGGACTATGGATGGATGAATGAATGGCCTTTGTCATTTACTAAGAAAATATTAACTGAAATGTGTGAAATTACTTAAAAAGGTGGGAAGATGAAACATTTAATTGAAGGTTATTACGAATTTAAAGACACTTCAGAGGTTATGACCGAAAACGTCAAACAACAACGTGGAGTTCACTCGTCTCTGTTTGGATTTTCATATATGTGTACTTTAGTGAAATGATTATTTCACTAAAGTACAGTTATTGTTTAACAAATATTTGAGGAGAATCAACAAAGGACAGAAATCTAGAAAATCATCTTTGCCCACTATCAGTATGGTGGAGGATCTAAGATGATGTGGGCCTGTTTTTACTTCAAACCTTTGGGAATCTAGTGACAAACTCCTTAAAATATGAGATTGTAGATTATATGTATATATTAAAAAAATGCCCTGTCATTGAAAAGAAGTCATTCCTGGTTCTTTCAAAAGAACAAAACAAAAACAATCACAAATGATGCAACAGACATAAAATGCTTTCTTTATTTGCTGAATTATTTAAAAAATGATCCAAAGAGGAATGGTTTAAAAGTTACTTTCTGTATGTTCCAAGTCTATGAAATGTTCCCACTGCAAACATATAAGACACTAGAAGGACTTATAAATGTGGCACAAGTGGTAAAATGGAAAACTACTTTATCGAGGGATTTGTTAAACAAATAATAAAATTACTCCAATTTTCAATATTTTTCAGCAAGTGATAACTGCATTGAGGGATTATCTAACTTTACAAGTTCACCAATGTGTTCACCATTTGTGTTTAAAATGTTATTTTTTTATTAACCTTTGTGTAATATTCAAAGTAATATTTTGGTTTTCATTTTCTGTAAGCCATAATGAAAATACATCTTGAAATACATCACTTTGTGTAATAAATCTATGTAGTTATTACTCTGAAACGAGTCACAAAAACTACCAAACTTTTTCATCATATTCAAATTTGTATCATGTACTTGTCTAATCTTTGAATAGAACCCTCGCTTCAGAAGTCCTGAACTATCCCTTTAAGATCTGTTGCATGTTGGGTGTTTGCTCTTCCTCTGAGATCAGCGTACATCAATCTAAGTGCCACACAGATATTTCAAAAATCAACCTGAGGCGTTTCTTTTTGAAATATATCCTCACAAATGTCTTCCTACTCTACACCCACATGCATTCGGGAGTCCGATGTTACTCTCTTACTCATACAGACACATTCCACAGCATTGTACAAACACAGATTCCTCCCACATTTATGTAATATTTCACAGCGAAATGTTCCACGTTGTGGACCGCTGTGATCTGGGCCGCAGCGGTCCACTCCATGCGCCTGGACTGTTCATCCTCACACACAGCCAGTGCCAGGTAGTCGTCCTGTCACACACTGCTGCCCCTCGTATCAGAGACACCCATATCCCCGTGCAGCCCCCGGATCAGCTTAATAGAGTCTCTAATAGACATAACCCAATGGTACACTCACTTTGTAGGAGCTGAAGTTGATATCTGGACCACAAGGACTGAAACACAGAAGAGCCCCACTCCCACCCCCCCAAAACATTCTCCATTACTGGTCTCATTCATCTTCCAGCTCATACTCTGGGATGGAGGACTGGAGAGAATTGTAACATTGTTTGGAAGCTGAATTTTCCTGCTGTTATAAAACATATCACATTACGCAATCGAGTGCTCTAATAGTCCTCAGACACCGTCTCATTTTTCACTTTACTGCTCCACTGGTTTCTAGTGTTGTTTCAGGCTGCCATATCAACAGCTATTTAAAGTATATCTTCGGGTGCTTTAATTGATGACAGATCTAATCCAAAACTCTTCCTCTTCGCTTTTAACTCTGCTGCTCATTTGCTCTCTCTGTCTCTTTTACGTTTCCTCCACTGTCACCCAGTTTAAAGAAGGACGAAGCAGAACAGGAAGCAAGTTCTTGAAGACATTTGAACTCGTTGCATTTATTTGTAGTCGTCCCCATTCAGGTAAATACTTCACACCGCTTTTTATATGAACATATCCCAAAAGGCTCGCGGTTATAGCTGTGAGCCTTTTGTTTTTCTACCTGCCTTACATCACCCAACAATCCATTGTCTATATCCACTTATCCTTGCAGGGTCTCATGGGTCCTGGTGCCTATCTTCATTGGGTGAGAGGCAAGAGACCCTGGGCAGGTCGCCAGTCCACCACAGGGTAAACTTTACATCAACTAATTCTAAAACATGCAGGGCAGTGTGCCTTGAGAAACCAGGGTTGGGAAATACTGTCTTCAAATGATGTCAAATGAGACAAAAATTGTGTGTTAGTTCTTGCACTTCTTCAATACATCACTGAAACATAGCATAATTTACAGTATGACATAACTGGTGGTGTTCTAAATAGACACACCTTCAGAGCAATATGCTGTGATGCAGCCATCGTCTCTGCACCTGCTGGTGTTTGAGGGCAGACATAGATAAACCAACCAGTTATCTACTGAAATCCCAGCTGGTCATATTTATGTAAACAACCGAGTCAAAAATGATTTTCCACATATTCCTGTACTCATTAACCGGCCTGTGGAAAAGTGTTCATACCCTTCTATAGACATCTGGGCCCTTCTGGATGATAATAATTTTTATTTCAACACTTTATACTGTAAAACATAACATTTTACCAAGTATGTTTGGTCTATTTTATAGTGCAAATATCTTAGTATACTTGTAATAAGACAAGACTGACTAAGAAGTAGCTTTTCAGCAAGAAAAGGGAGCAGTTCAACTCAGTGGCTAACAATACCTAGATCTTAGTGACATTTTAGGGAGAATTATTTCTTTTATCCAGTTGTGGTTTAGTGCTGAAGATGTCAGAAACTAAAATAAAATGCAACTGCCTCACCGACATGTTTTTTTTTTCTTTTGCCTTACAAATACTCTAAAATATATATATATATAAAAACATCTCTTACCCTCAGGGAAACTGTCTGAGTTCCTGTGCAAATAAATAACAGCAGACACAGTCAAGACAAAACAGCAATTATCCAGAAGTGAAAGAGAGAGAGAAATAGAGAGAGTAAAGAGAGAGAGGGATGTTGGTGTTAACAGTGTTTTCATGTTCTCCTCGGTTCTGTCTTTACACGCTCCTTTCCTCTGTTTTTATGGCACAGTTGGCAGTTTTCCCCCCTGCTCATAAATGTACCTGGATTTGTGTGGAGCAGTTCCCTGGGCCGTTTGTCTTGTTTGCATAAATACTGTTTAACACTCGTATGATCATGAAGTCTTTACCAACTAATCCCCCCCACCACCACCACCCTTCAGCATGAAAGTCTCAGTATCCCCCAAAGACAACAGGAGTTCATTTAGAGTCATGTTGACACCAAAGTCTGACTTAAAACCATGTCTCTGCACGGTTGGTTCAGGTTCTGGTCTTCCAAATAGGCCTGGGTACAAATGCAGGCATGTAGGTGCTTAAACTGCCTCTTAAGCCCATCTGACAGCGTAGTTTGATTTTTTAAGAAGCCTCGCATGAAAGCCTCTCCACCCTGCTTTAAGGAATCAGAGACTTCATGTAATGTCCTTTGTGGTGGCAGGTCGGGAATCCTCTTTGCAGGTAGTGTCTCTGAGGCACTGTGGGAAATGTTGTTTTTGACCCAAAAGCCGCTAAGTCCTTTCCTAACATTATAATTGGTTGATCTGTGCAGAATCGACGGAAGAGCTGAAAAGACCTCAGTGAGTGTGTGACACACAACGTCAACAATGAAAAAGAAACATTCATTTTGGAAGATTGCGGTCTTATGCCGTGTATTTATTTCCATGCCAACACCAGATTTGTTGGCACATTGGAATTCTCACTGGAATTTCAATGTGTGTGTCAGATTTAACCATTTACAGGAAGTAAAGGTCAACCAGTCAACCGCCTTGTAGAAGTACAAAAACCCAAATCGTCAAACTCCCTAATTTCTTCTTGTTTTTAATTTCCTCATTAGCTTGTAAGTGCATGCCTCAGACGATCCTGCGTGTTAACGTGTAGCTTCATATCTCGGTGCACAGTGTGTCTTTCTGTCAGCAGTTATTCATCTCACACAAGCTTAAAGCTGCTTTTACATCGCTCTGTAATTTCCACTTCCTGCAGCAGGTGGAGAACGTGTTTCTGAAATCCCACATGGTGATTTGATTTCAATGGTGCGTAGCTAGAAAAAGGGGTCGGTGATGCTCCTTCTTTGCTGTTGACTGGATTCTAAAAGTACAGCACAGGGACTTATTATTGTGAGCAAACTCATGACGGCTTGCCAGTGAAAAGGTGTATGCGTGTGTGGGTGTGAGCGTGCGTGTGTATGTGGACGTGTGTGTGAAGAAGGAAGTCATTTCCTCTACGCCATCTTGCAGTTCTTCTTTTTAACAGTACAGTCTACTGAGAGTTTGTTTGCATCAAGGAGATTTGGCATTGTGGTCTTTAAGAATGGTTGTGAAGTGTGTTTATTATATATGTTGATATGTTTGTTCACATGTTCTATAAATCGTCACCTTCCTTAAAATAATGGCATAAATGTGCCCTGACAACAGAAACAGCTGGGTAATGTGATATGGATTTCTGCTGTGGGATTTTACCAAAATGCTAATTTTTTTATCCATCAGACTGATTTTGGTCAATGGCATTGTAAGAAAGAACAATCAGGCTATTGCTGAGCACTTTTAAGAAGTTTAAATCTAAATTCTGCAACATTCCAGTTGAATTTGATAGTACAATGTAAAAAGTCTTTTCTAATATCCCATCAGATTGTTTTTGTGAAGCAAAAACTAACCTCCGGTCAACCAAAGGAAGCAGCTTTGTCATCCATCGCTGTTTGCGGATGTGGCTTGTGCGTCACATTCCTGGGTGTACTAGAAACACGTGAATACCGGAACCTTTGTATAAATTAAAAAAATAAAATAAAATAAAAAAACGTTAATTGTGTTAAAAGTTTTAATTTTAAAATCAATACAATTGATTATGCAAAATTAATGAATTAAAGTCACTGCTCACCAAAAAGAAATGATTAAGAAACGCACAAGCAGATGTAAAAAATGAATTCCAATCATCTGCCTTATGCCTTCTGTGATGTCACCAGAAACCAGGAAGCTTGTCTCTGAAGAGTCAATGCTATTTTCATTAAATGATTTCCAACAAAACAGTAAAACAAATAGAAAATGCAGTCATGGCATGTTGTAGATGTGTCAAACTGTTCCTGAAGTAAGTTTGACTGATTTCAAATAGAAGTGTGGTGTACTGCTTTAACATTTGTCATGAGCCAAAAGAAACAATGCAGACACATTCCTATTTCCACTCAGCAAACATTCAACAGTCTTTGTTTGATTCACCGTAGAGGTCACAAGTAAGCTTGTCAGGTCATCGCCGAGCCTCGTGCTGATTGGCCGGCTGCCTGCTCCTCATTGTTGGCAGCACTAACCTGAGCAGTGGGCTGTACTGATTTGCTGTTTGGAGAAGTATTAGACCTGTCACACACACTCCCGCAAACACAGATGTGTTTTTTAAGACGATGGGGGTTACGGGATTAAAAAGAAGAGAAGTGAAAATTCCTGTTTGGAAGATGTGTCGAGGCTTAAGTTTCCCCCATCGCACATGTCACAGTGGAAAAAACTCCCTGGAGGAGGTGAGGATCGGCGCGTCAATTCCACAGTAGGCTGAGGGTAAACACAGAGGTATTCAGTGACCCAAATAGAACTCTGCGGGTTTCTTTAAGATGAGCTTGTGTTTCTGGCTTGTGTCGCTGCAAATTGTAATGTTGCCACGCAACTGCACGGCCCGCGCTTGCAGCAACAGTGCACCTGAGTAATTTTCTCGACGTAAAAGCCCCGCGGATCAGATGCTTTTCTCATTCATGAGTGGCTTTGAATAAGCTGCAAAGCCCGAACTTATTGTGAATTTGTAGGGATCAAAAATGCATGTCTTGGAACCTCTGCGAGGATCTCATGTGGTCTGTGTTCCCAAAGGACTGCAGAAGAAAAAGTACCTACTGCAGGGAGAAGAGAGGGGCTGCGGGGAAGCAGAAAGCTAGTTTATGTTTGAGGACTGTAAGAGTGAAAAGCTTCTATTTCTGTTTGGAGAACAAGAGAACAAGCATTACAAAGCAGGAGCACTTGAGTGACTAAGCTTGATGTCATCGTCTTAAGGAAAGAAACACTGCCAGGGCCTGTAACAACAGAAGGAACAAGGCTCAACTTCCCAAAAACTGTCAGCCAAACAATCAACTGAAATGCCTGCATGTGTCAACACCTCCAGGAATGACTGTAGCTGTTTCGGTGTGTGTCTGTGTGTGTGAAATGTGTGTCGTCACTGTGACATGTACATTTGTGCTGGGGAGAATAAATCAGGTCTTGCAGAAGTAACGTGTGTTCGTAGATCATCACCTGCAGTTGTTTTATGATATTATTAGAACATTGACAGTTGCCTTAGTGTAATCATCACAATCTAAGATGTTTGTAGTCTTATTAAATCTCAAAATCGCAAAGTAACCTTTGGTAGAGCTTAGAGGTAATTTATCAAAGTTTAATGGAATGGGAAGGAGGCGATGCTGACATTCAGGGAGGTCGCAGTCAGGAAGGGGGAAAAGCCGACACCGAGTCCCAGTCTGATTCTATGTTGACATCAATGCCATCTGCAGATGAAACCTGGTGTTTACATACCCTGCATAAAAAGACACACTGCCCCTGTTTGCTGTTCGACATCAAATCAGTCTAAATTGTTCCATTTTCATGGTACTACACAATTACTCAAATGATTTCAATAATAATCTAAGAAATACATTTTGGGGGGTTTTTTAGAGACCAGTTTTGTTCTATTATTTGACAGAATAGCCTTTAAACACAATGACTTGGGTAAAACATTTTTGTACTCTTGTAATTTTGACCCATTCCTCCTGACAGAACTGGTGTAACTGAGTCAGGTTAGTGGGACGCCTACAGATGAGAACAGGACTTTGACATGGCCACTCTAGAACACCAATTTCGCATACAGCCATTTTACAACTTATTTACCTATATTTTTCGGATTATTATCTGTTTAGAAGACACGTCTAAGCCGGATCTTTAACTTTCTGGTTGATGTCTTGAGATGTTTCTTCAAAGTTCTTCCCTTGTAATAACATCTATTTTTAGAAGAGCACCTGTTGCTGTTGCCCCACAACAGTTTTTCCTCCGAGTGTAACAACAGTCATGGTGGCTAAATGCTTCAGTTCAAGATACACCAGCTGATAAGACATGTTACCAGAAATGAAGCTCTTGGTATTTTGGCCTTTTATAGTCCCCTCTCTATTGTCAAGTCTTACCCTAGCTGGTTAATGTCTATTCAGTTCCAGCCAAGTCCACTGATAGTGTGATGTCATTTTGTGTGTGTGCCTTTGGGTGGCCAGTATCTCCAAAACGCTTTGTATTTCTGCTTATAACAATTTGCTCTGTCTAATTGAGGGTGTATGCTCTCTTCCGTCACAATTGCTAAAAAGGTTTGAACCTAAAGATCTGATCATGGAAGTATCGATTTGCATCTTGCCGACTCCTACGATCTTTACATGGATTGAAAATGGTGGTTGGCATGTTGTTGTTCGAGGACTTTGAAAGCATCACCTTCACTCTTCCAGTGACATAAATCCATGAGCCAATGCAGTCTGTTGACAATCAAATCGCTTGTGCGCAGTAATGTCTCTTAGTAGCATTCCCTTGCTGCTCATAATTTCATATAATTAGTTAAGCAAATTGCAGATGCTCCTTCAGACATCTAAAATTGCACCCAAAACTGAATCAGAATTGGTAAGGCCCGCAATTCTCTTCATGATTTTGTTTCATTATTTTATGATGTCACATAAGGCAGCAGCGTTTAAGGCGTTGTCTCAACTTAAGCTTCTTAAACTGTTTTAAGGCCAAGCATTGTGTGTGTTTTAGAATCCGAAGAAAGAAATACAAACATCCTTTCACGAAATCCTTACAAATCAATCTGACATTTAGCAAATAAAAATGAGTTTGGTAATCCTGACCAAAAACTGGACAGGTTTTGTGTAAGATAATGTATATGTGAATGTAAACCTACACACTGTAATCCTAAGAAAAACAACATTGTAATGAGACTCACATTCTTGTTATACACCTTATTACCAGTTATGTATTCATTTATTTTGCGGTATTCTGGCATTAAGAGAAATGCTTCAAAGAATCCTTTCTCTATATTTAGATCTGCGATCAGAAAATAATATTCAAGTTGGAAAAAAATGTCAAAACGATGCCAAGTGGTGATTCTGTTGACTTTTCAATAATGTGCCCTATGTCTCATTAGACTTTACTGAAGCTTAAAAAAAAGAAGACCCATGAATAGCTGGTGCTGCAGCCTGTAGCAGAGCAGAGTTTGGCACGCCGTGTGTCTTCAGGTCAGCCAAAGTTGAACGGAGCAGCATGCGGCTCCGACACGTTCCGGAGCTGTTCAGGTTTTCTCAGGTGAGGCCATAGTGTGATCTTCGTCGTCAGCCGTCACAGGGCCAGGCGGCGCACAGACTTGAATGTGTTGATGAAGTCGTGACACAGAATCTCCAGTGACCCTCAGCTCTATTGGTTCCTTCACATCTGTCTGACCCAGTGGCATGCAGCTGCTGCCTCTCATTATGCCATTAATAGATGGATCCACTTCCCTCTGACTTCATCTCAGTTCAACAACAACATCCCTCCATCACTACATCCAGATACCCCTCCGTCCACAAACAGACCTCCATTATCCTCCGGGTTTGCCGCAGTAAGCAGCAGGCCACCTAAAGCCTGCAAAGGAAATGAGGCCTCAAGTTACAGCATATTTAGTCTGTTTCAGTGCATCAGAAACGCTGTGTTTTAGTCACTGGAAAGGGAGCAATAACAGTGTCCATACACGCTGAACTTTGCCACATTTCATCACGTTACCACTGGAAATGTACAAAAAGTGTTGGGAATCGGAAGGAAAATTAAGGCTTTCCAAATGAAGAACTGAAAAGTATGACATCAAATGTCTGCACTGAAGAAAATGTTTCTTTAAACCATCTTAAAAAGAAAATTGTGCTAATTTGCTATAGCTAATATTTTTTTAGTTTTGCTCAAAACTAAGTTATTCAAATTAGATTAGTTTTAAAACTTTTGGTCAAAGAGTGATTAACCTAAATAAGATACGGCACCTGAAGACGTCACCTGATTAGCAAATAGTGTGATTTAATATCAATACAAATCCAGGCTTTCTATGAGATTTCTTAGGAAATTTTACAGAACAAACGGCGACATAAAGGCCAAGGAACCCAGAAGACATCTAGTAATATCATTGCATCTTGTTATTGAATCTATATTCTTGTTGTTTCTTGTTCTTTTTGAGGAAGTGATGAATCAGCCTAATCTGTTTTGTGGTTTATTAGTTTCTTACTTTGTTTTTTACTTTGTACTGCTAGCTTAGTGTTGATTGAAGTATTTGAAGTGGAAGGTCGCAGTATTTTTTGTTAACTTATATGTTGGAGAGAAGTTTTCTGTTTTTATTCTTTGTGTGCAGATCCAGGCTGTCTGAGAAAACCATATTAATCCTTGCTCTGTTGTTATTTAATACCAAATTTCATCAGGCAAGTATTCACAAATCAATAACAGAGACTGAGAACTTTTTGGCCGTTCTTGATAATCAGGTGGTGCCCCAACTTGCAATTTTGATCTAAATTACTCATTTCATTAATAATTCCCCTTAACACATAATAATATTTATTCATAGCCAAAGCAAAGCAGTTGTTACACAACATAATTAAGCAAATTTGTGTAAGGCACTGCAGCAGTCTGGCTGCTCTGCCTTTGAGGTTGCGGTTCGCTTCACCTGGTGGCAGCAGTTCAAAATGCAGATGAAGAGAATGTGAAGAAGCAATGAATCAGCTGCATCTGTTGTGATGACACTTCTTTTGAAACTTTTGTCACATTGTCAGCGTGCAATCTGCTTTGTACAAGTGAATGCAAATATCAGTGCTACTGTCAAAGATATTTGTTGTTTTACACTTGAACCATATAAATGTTTGCAGCAAACGTTGAACAATCAGTATTTTTTTCTTGAATTTTTTTCCGGTTTTTGTTCCTTCACTGCAAAAATACAAAATCTTACTAAGTATTTTTGTTTAGTTGCTAGTGCAAATATCTTATCACCTTTGAAAGACAAAACTAACTACAAGTAACTTTTCAACAAGATTTACGAGCTTGTCAATAATTCTTTAATAGTGATGGAAAAGGTGCAAGTTACAAGTGAAATAATGCCAGTGGAAGTAGTTCTTTTCCATCAGTATTAAGAAATTATTGACTTAAAACAAGGTCTGAAAAGTTACTTGTAAGTAGGCCTGTCAGAAATTTAACAAACTTTGCTGGACGATAAATTGTCCCAGAAGTTATTGCGATAAATGATAATATTGTTGTTTTGAGACAGTTTTTAAGTATTATAATGGCAATGGCACAAAAAAGTAAGAACACATTCTCAAATATCTGGAAAACATTTCAAATATCCAAAATAAACAAAGAACAACACAAACAACAACAAAAAATGAGTTATGAAGTCTGTAAATGAAATTGTTCTTCAAAAAAAGGACTAGCTAATTTCTCAGACGATTAATTGATTTACTGCTTATTGACACAGGCCTTCTTGTAAGTTAGTTTAGTCAAATTTCAAGTGCACTAAGAGTTTTGCACTAGAAACTAGATCATAAATACTTTGTGAGATTTTGTATTTTTTGCCATGTTGTTGACATCCAAACCCTCCTCCTTTGTGATCTCACTTCAGTTCAAAATGTTACCTCAGCAGTGAATAATTGGGAGTATTTGCTCCTAGAGCAGCTGCTAACGTCAGCACACGTTTGCGTGTGTGTGTGTGTGTTGAGCATTCATCTCGAGTCCGGTCCACTGATTGGCGGAGAAGGAGAGGCCGAGGAAAAGAAGAGGAGCTCTTCTCACGTAGCTCTCCACCTGTGTGCGCTGCTGAGTAAACAGGAGCTGTTGTCACAAGTGGAAGGCAGCCTGCGGTTTGCTCTCTGGAATAGAATTTCAGCGTTGCGCTGCTCTTTTGATTTCGCCGCACAAAGCTGAGCAGGCCGTCGGCATGCCCGCCCCGCCGCTGGCTTCTTCCGACGCATGACGAGGGATGGCACCGCAGATGTTCATCTCTAACAACAGAGACAGGCCTGCTGTGTTGCAAAACCCCGACTGAAGAGGCAGCTTTAGACTATTTGCAGACCAAGGCAGTTCTTCGCCGAGCCAGTTTCCTCTCGCCTCGTCGTGTTTCCCTCCTTTCAGCTCATTTCTCCTCTTGAAGAGACGCCAGACTGCCCAACTTCTGTGGCTGTTACCCGCTGGCAGAGGACCATTGCTTCTCTCTGTTAGCCACATCTCTCCGGGCCGTCAGTCGGCCAATGTGGTCAGCCGGGCCACCTTTGGCATCGTTGGGGTGAGCGCGACGAGGGCAAGAGGGAAGGCAGGAAAATGAAGCTGAAGAAAGAGGCAGAGGAATTTTGGAAGATTAGAGGGGAGATCGCAAATGCAGATGCTGGAGAGAAATGAATGATAAGAAGGGGAAAGTAGAATGAATGAAAGTAGAATGAATCTCTGTATGGAGAGATGGATTTGTATCTCTCCATACAGAGGGGAAAAGGCCAAAATCAAAGGTGCAACTACAAAACATTTGGCTGCCAGGCAATGGGGTTTCAGGCAAGGAGAGCATTGAGATATGAAGATCGGTGGTGCATGACTTGACTTTCCTTATCGGGTTTCATTTTGGTGTTTGGGGCAGAGCTGAGGGAGTTCGGGGGGCACAGAGGCAGAGCATTGTTTCCACCTGTTCTGGTTTGTCAGAGTGAACAGGGCATTGATCCAGGCATAGCAACGGGGACCCTCAGACAAGCCATAGCTTTATTGGCGTCGTGATATTTCAGGGGTTAAGTGTTGGTTAAGTGAATGTGAGTTCACATTGTCTTATGTTAGAGGGACAGTGTTATGTGTTTTCCAGCCACTTGGTTTAATTTTGTAGCACAGTTACCTTTAGTTGCAAAAAAAAAAAGCTGTTTGTTTTAAATATAACAAAAAGAAATTCTTACTTTGCAATTTCACAGCTTGAAATTGGGCCTCTGCCTCTTTAAGAAACTGCTTCTCTTTCTGACACTCATCACAACATTGGCTCCTCTATTAAGCATTAACAACATTTTTACCAGCGTTTCACTGAGAAGTAGAGCTACAATGAGCTGAGTACATGCGCAGTTCCATCTGCTGTTTGCTAATTGCTGCTGACTAGTCTGAAGGAACCGCGGAGGGATGGATGGATGCAGCTCTGAGGAGGAGCTCCTTCTCAAAGGCGGAGCTATGTCCACCCAGGTGTTTTGCACGGCTGAATGGTTGCCACGGGAGATTAAAAGATTTCTCAAATATGCATGAAAGAGTCGAAGCAACACTCCAGGTATGTTTTTGATAAGGGAATCATATTATAGCATAATGTAAAGCTATGCCTCTTTAAAGGGATAGTTCAGGATTTTTGAAGTGAAATGTTATAGGCGGTTAGCAGCCAACCTGCAGTAGATAACTCTTTTGGCGTCTAGACAGTGGACCCTGAGGCCATAACAAGAACGAGATCAAAACGCCTTCAAACAACTTCAATCTGAAAAATCTCATAACGCTTTATGCAAACACCACTTGACGAACCTTTCAACCTTTACGTTAAGCAGTTATTTACACAGAAGGTGTGGATTATTTACAAATGATCAACCTGATATGTTTATGTAAAACACTTCCAGTCTGTCCAACCGTCATAAAGAAAAACATAACAATGCGTAAACACCAGTGATGGTTTTTGAGATTAGAGTCAGGGAGAGTTGAAGTCCGCTCTGGTCTTGAGATCTCGTGGGCTGGCAATTATCTTTAGCCTCTGGGAGCAAATAATCTGTATTTACTCTAAATGAAGACACCAAAAAAGTACAAACAGCTTTAAAGTATTTGTTATTTATTAAAAATAAAAAATTAATAAAACAATAGCAATGGTTTGAAGGTTTTCTGGCACCAAAATGTGTGATGAACTACACGCTGTTTGGTATTGATCCCAATTCGACCAAATATTCAGCCCCAAATCCAACCGTACACAGAGGACTTTGGTTTTTATTTCAATACTTTAACAGACCACACCAAAGAAATATCATAAAACTCATGATGGCTTGTCTGTTTTAAATGGATTTCCTCCTTCCACTTCAAATGCAACCCAGGACTTTTGAAGTTGAAATTCATTTTCCTGTCAACAACTTTTCCTCCTTTATAGACAATTTAAAAACTGAACAGAACACTTTTCACACTGAGCAGAAAAGCCACAAACACACACTGACATCTGGCTGTCGTCCGAATCCGCATTAAAACGGAGGAATCGGCTGCGATGCCGATCGTGTTTTGGACAGTGCGTAGACGGTCTTGACCAGAAAAACATCAGCAAATCCCGAAACATGCATAGAAAGAAAATCATCACGCAGAGATGAAATGTGGCTTTTTATTCTTTCTTTTTCTGTGTGGCAGCAGGAATTTTTTTGGAGCAAATTATTACCACGTGGTCCGAGAAAAAAAAAGGATTGTTGTCTCCGCAGCAGATGTTGGTAACATGAATGAACGATTTTGTTTGATTTCTGTTTAACAAAACTCAGGGTCCAAAACGTCATGACCTACTGAGGATTTCTCTAGCGAGTATTCGCAGGACAGTGTGGCTGATTTAAAACATGCTCTGCAGTGGCCTTGCTCGGTGTGACAAAGGAATAAGTAACCTGATACTGAAACAAGTACTCCGGTACACTGGCTTCTCTCAGCTGTCATGTACTCCATCACATCAAATGTTCCCAAAATGAGCTGTAACAGATACTGTACAGCGCTCCAACAATGAAGATGCATGTCCATGTCTGCTGCCCCGGGGCCATCTGCTTCAACATCAGGGAACGGGCAGAGGTCCCTCCGATGAACACCTGAAAAATCACTTCCTCGTATACAGCGACCGTGCACACCAGGTGGGGAGGACGCAGTGTACCGCAGTGTGTATGAGCTCCTCCTGTGTGGAGGAATCCAGCTTTTAATGAGCTTTTTGCTTCCATGAAGCTTCCAAACGTCGAACTCGTTGACCAACCCAAAAAGCTGTGTGTGCTTCAACATGTCAGCTGAGTGTGTTTGGTCGATCTGTGTGCTAAGGAGGATGTATTTATTAGCAATGCCGTGGAACTTCATTCACATTTACATCCGTCCACATTTACCAGACAGTAGCTGCATTTCCATCGACCATATAATTTTACAATTTAACATCTAGAAAATAAATTAGCTTAATGGAAACGCACCATTTTGAAAAATAAAAAAACCTGTTCAGCCAATAGAAAGTTTTGGTACTGAGATGAGGAGTTTATTTTTTTTTTGGCTGTATCAAAATTGGTTTGCCTTCAAAAATGCAATGAAAATCCTTTTTGGCATCACACGAGTCACGTGATCAACAACCGGATGTTGCTACTGGCGGAAAAGACGAAAAAGAAAACGACAGGAAGTAGTTGGAAGATTATGGCACGCATGTCTTAATGACTTATGGTGTGAACAAACTTATTCAGGTGTGATTTTTACTGTTTCTTATAAACACGGCAATTGTGAAATTGTACTTTTGCAACATTAGCAGTATATTGACAAAGTTTTGCGCACATTTGTAATGGAAACACAGCTGGTTGGTGTTTTTGACTGAACAGATGCTTAATCAATTGTTTAAATTCATGTCACAATTTATTATTTTACTGCACCTTACTAGTGTAACACTATGATGTGAGGTTATCGTAGAATAGGAGGTCGTGGGTGGAGAAAGAGCAGAACACTGAGAGGGAATAGCGTAGCGGTCCAGACTTTTATTCAAGCTTAGTTCTACAGAACAGAACCCGTCTCAGCCCCTCCTAAACAAAAAAAAAAAAAAACACCGAAGAAGAAAATAACAGCTCCTCTTAAAGGCACAGCACAATTCCTTAGCTATGGAACATCTTTACTAAATAACTGATCTTGTATGAAACCATATTAATTGAAAAGGAAAAATAAATCATCTTACACTAATAAGTTGTTCGCAAAGAAATCAGATTTCCTCATAATCTTTTAAAACTTAGGCAAAAGGTTGTCAGGAGGGCTTTAAAATATATTTTAAAGTGATTTTATTTTATATTTGGAAGTTTAGTAATGACACCATGTAAAAGAGTCAACATGAGCAAAGCAGAAACATTAAAGAACATGTGGTAGCACCACGAAACGTCATCTTGAATTTGAATGATAAATTCAGATTTTGGATTTTAAAATTAAATCTGCATCTCAAATTACAGGAAATAACATTGTTTTTAAGAGCTGCACATTTTGCAGAGACGTTGGTTCACATTCACCTCAATATTTTTGTTGATTCAAAAGTACATAACAAGAAAGACTGGCAATCTGATAATTTTTTTTTTGTTATTTCACTATTAGTTGGTTAAAAGCATTATAAATACTTTGGTGACGTGTCATAGCCCTCTGGATGTCTGAAAAGTCCCATTCAGTAACTCAGACAGCATTCTTTCTTCACGGCAGACTGTTTCCTAACACACAGGACGCTCACAGGCAGCTCCCAGTTCACTCCCTTTCAGTCTGCAGGTGTCTGGACGATGTCAGCGTTTTGACACGGCCTCAACGCGTGCCGTGCTGACAGCATCAAGCTTTGTGTGATAAGACGAGCGGGCTGCTGAACCGGTCCCGCCCAGCTCCGCTGACACCTGCTGCAGCGCCGACACAGGGACCAAATCAGAGGTAGATGAAATTATCTGATCAACACTTCCTGCTACAACGTGGGCTGTTTTTAAAAAAAATATTTTTCAACCACTTCACATGCGGACGTGAGCTCACAAAGCAGAAACAGAATTGAGCTGCTAAGTCACTGGCCCTGACTTAAAACCGTTGCCTTATGTAACTCCCCAGATCTTTGTTTAGGTCTCTTCATATTTCAGTCAGGTTCTCGGGTTCTCCATATCAGCACTGCATCTTGAGCAACTACCTCTCAAAAGCCTCGATTTCATCCATGACTGACTTTTTCAGCTCTCATAAGAACACAGATTAATCTTCTGTTTATTTAGCTTGCCAGGACAATTTGTCTCTTTCTCAGCAGAGTGTGTTATTAGATACTTTTACTTTGCATACTAGCAGTGTCAGGCTGAAACTTATTTGTCAGGTGAACCTTTGTTTCCCGGTTCAGTCATTCAACAGAAGTCGAGCCACTCGTGGGTGAGGTGTCAACACCTTGTTTAGCAACATTACAAGCAGCCAAGCAGGTCAAATGTCAAACACACAGGATCCTCACAGATAAAACTTCTCTGAATATTTCTGAGCAGCTCGAATCTCACAGCACTGACCTGATTGTTGCTGGATTGCAAATGGCTAGTTAACTAATAATTGAGTTTTGTGTCAAAACTAATGAACAAAATGCATTTATTTCAGGTAAACTATAATGATTTAATGTAATTTATTATTGTACATCGCTTTGCACTCAAATCATCTCAAAGTGGTCTGAGAGTGCAGTGATAACTTGAAACACCTTTAGGATTATATTTGAAGTTATGTCAACTACCAGCTACCAGCTAAGATGCTTAAAACATGAAAACTATTTCCAGTCAGGAAAGTCTCATAATGAATATCTGTGTTATTGCAGAAGGATAATTTGACAGTCAAAAACTTTGAAACCCCCCCCAAAAAAAACAGTTTTTCTCTCTGAGTAGATTTTTCATAAAGTATATGTAAAGTATTTGAAAGAAAATGCAGTTTGTTAAGCTGAAATACTTGCATAATAGTGCTTGACATGCTACTGGTTGGTGTTGGCAAAAGAGCCAATCCAGGAGCACCGTTTATTTTCCTACATGCTGATTGGCTGTACTCCGAAACTGGACATAAGTATGACTGCAGATATTAGCTTCTGCTGTTCTGGCCAAATGGTTACCACTGTGCATATTAAGGTATAATATTAAGTATTTCAACTATTAAAATATGCAGTTAAAAGTGTTTTTAGAAAAGGCTTCAAGAGGCGGGAGCGGGCCATAACCTCTGAACACCGAGGCTCCACTGTACATTATTTTACATTACATTACATTAAACAGTACTACTAAAGTACTCAGTATTTAAGTTGCCTATTTTTATCAAATACTCTTTACTCTTACTATGGTGACTTTTTGGATGATGACTTTTTGCTTTTACTTGAGTAAAATATGCTTACATGGTGCTACTCTTGTAGCAAGATCTTGTTGTGATACTAAGAAATCACAATGTCTCTCGTTGAGGTGATTGCCGTCTTGTGAGCTAAAAGTATTGCTATAACAACCAATGCATGGATGTCTATGGGTATGTTGAGCTGTTCAGCAATCACAACACTGTATCAGTAGTCACTGGAAAATGTTGTACGTGTTGAAGATCATAGTTGAAGCACTGTTCTAAAGTCTGAAAAGATTAAAAAAATCAGATAAAGAGATTAGTTTGTTGAGTGAAGCATAAATTTGATCTTTGAAGTTTTCTTACAAACAATTTTGAAATCTCTTCCCGTCCCGTTCTTGTGAACTTATCGTGTCTCGTCTCGTCTTGTGAGTTTGGATTTCCTTACGCCCCTATAAGCAGTAGTGTTTCAGTTTAATATTTCAACCTCTGTTTATTTGGTCTTTGCTACTGGACCATTTGGTTCTTATTCAGAGTGATTAAACAAGCACCAAATTCACCTACAAGAAAAGACCTGCTATCTGCTGTTTCAGATCACACAGCCAAGCTCATTTATGTCTCACATCTAGGCTAACTTTCTTATTTTGCACATTAAGTGAAAAGTCTGTCGTTAAAAAAATTCCCTCTTTCCCTGACAGGTTCCTCTGTTCTGTGTCACAGGGCATTTCTTTAGCAAACACCCCGTAGTTTGGTGTAAACACACGGGAGGCTTGCATTCAACAACCCAAGCACCAAGGACAATGATGATTATATTTTTCCTTTGTTAGCCATAAGCATCTGTGCCGCACTTGAGGATGTGGTGAGCAACTGTTTTTCTAATCTCACTGGGAGACTTAACCATGGACTATCCAAGTAAACAGTTTCACCAGAATAAAACCAGAGCCATCACTCCCCTATGGTCAGCCTGCTGAGCTGGCTCAATAAGGGTTGGCAGCGACATGTGCTGAGTTGTTCTCTCAAAGGAACACTGCTTTCAAGATCTGGGCCAGGGCTGCCAAAGTTAACAACAAAGTGAACCATGTTTCCTAGCGTTACCCGAACACCAGCCTTCCACTCTCCGCCGTGCAGGGCTGTCAGAGGGAGAGCGGCTCGGAGTGCTGTCACTTCGAACTCCGTACCTTCTGGAGTGAGCTGTGTGGCTGTAAGCTGTTTTGACATGAGCCTTAATGCCGCTCCTGCACTTAGCTGAAGGTTTCGGGCTCAGAGTCGTGTTCAGTTGGAGGAAAACTGCTGTGTTTGGCAGCCATCAGCTTACAGAAAGAAAAGTGGGGCTTTTCTTCTTCACTGAAGGGCAGTGGATGTCAGTCAGTCACTACGGCACGTTTCTCTCATCCGTACCGACGTTTAGCCTACTTGTCTTGAGACTGACTGGAAGCTCTCCATCTAAAACCATAATTTGTCTTTTTATTTCAATTAACCAGTGTGAATTTTCTGTAATAATATGGTCCACGGGTTTCTTGTACTCTTCATTTGTCTTTATGAACTCGCGTGTGTCTGAGGACTACAGCCCAGAGTGAGTTTTACTGCTAACTATGACAGTGGATAAACAGGTTGATTTGGAGAAGGCAGAGCTGGGTCCAGTCCAGGTGTATGTGGGTGTGGCAGAGACCAAGTTTGGCAGCCAGACCAAACCAAGCCGTACATCGGCATTGCAAGGGTAACATCAGCATGACTTCAGTGGCGTATGATCATACCAGCCTTTTTGTAAGCCAGAGAACATTGCTCAAACTGTGATAAGGCCATCTTGCCATTGAAATAGACAAAATTAGTGTTTTTGCTCTGGCAGAAATAACAATCAGGGTCCAAAAGTGCACAGGCTGCGCTTTCTGATGTCATGACAGAGTAGCAAAAGTTGACTGTCAAAGAAACAGGAGACAGACATGACTAAGAGAAGCAGAAACCCAGGGTTGTATTTGTGGGAGAGAAAATAATCAGATGGATTCCATGAGACAAACAAACAAGAAACAGCATATTAGCTTAAAATGGAAGATAAAGGGAGAAAAAGAACAGGACATAAATAACAAGTCACATGAAAATGGAGTATAAACATGCTAATGTTAGCCTAGCACTTCAGCAAACTGCTCAATGTGAAAGTGTTCAGGAGTGAGTTGTGTGTTTTTTGAGTCAGGTATGTCGTCAAAAACAGGAGGCAGAAGTGTAGACAATCCTGTTGGAGCAAAACTATCTGTTGAGTTCAAGAACACAGTAATGCTGCAGCATCTAACTGGCTCAAACTGGACTTCCTGGTTTACTTCAGAGCTATTGTCTTGGTGTAGAAAACTTAAGGCCACAAACTGATGATCCAGCATTTTCCCTTTCTTCTTTCTGACAGTTGATTATTACATCAATTAGCACATTTCTGGGTTCATTTGTGACTTCCTGGACAAGTTGACAGCATTAACTTTGGCAAAATGGTCACTCTGAGGAAACTCAATATCATTCCATGTTTTTTTCCAACTGGAAAAATGACTTTGGTTCAATGGAGTCTCAAACCCTTAAATGTGCCTTTGGTAGCCATTTGAAGACAGATAAACATAAAAGACTTTGTTTCTTATCTGTTATTGGATTTATCCCATGATATCTTAATTAAAAAATGAGAGCTAGACCACAATAAATCTCCAGCACTCAGCTACTGCAGTTCTTTACTCTGTCAGATGTACTTCTGCTTACTCGCTACTCTTTGTTTTTGACAGTAGGTTGCTCATTTTTTGGAATAAGACGTGCGAGTCAACGCGTACGGCCGATCTGTTAACAAAGTGAGAAAAGCTGTTCAGGTTTTCCCTGCTGCTGCGTTTTCTTTCCACAATAAGCCACCTAGAAAAAGTTATGAGGTAAGTCATTTTCAGAGACGGACACTTTACATTCTGTGTTTACATGTTTTAAGTGATGCACTCAAAAAATGTACTTTTACATTATTTGGACTGTGCAAACAACCTCTTCTTCTTTTCCTTATTTCTGATTTGCAGGAAGTGACAGCTTGACCACCACATCTAAGTTATGCTGACTCATTCTTTGCTTAAATTACAAATTTTCATCCAAAATCGTTCTTGTTTTGTTTTGTATTTTCCAGAAAGCAAAGAAAACAGAGGCCCGATGGCCGTGGATGGAGCTGCTCAGCTATGTATTACTGCCATCTAATGGTCACTTAGCAACAAAACCTAATCTGAATTGTAAACCCTGTTTTCCTTTAACTCTGCTATTAGACGTTTCATACCACAAAAATCTATGTTTTTATTAATATTAGCTGAAAGTAAGGGAACATATTTCTTTTTACAGATAAAATCTGAAAATCATAGAACCACCTTTTGCTGCAATTACTGCTATAAGTGTTTTGGGTCTTTCTTGACTAGCTTTTCACTTATACAGACTGAAAATGTTGCCCTTTCTTCATGAAAATATCACTCCAGCATCCTTGGGTTGAACGGAGCGCTGTGTAAACATTAATTTTCAAGCAGTGCCACGGAGTCTCAAGTGGATTTAAGACTTTGACTGGGCCAATCTATAATAAATATGAAGTACTTCAATCTGAACCTCTGTTTCAGTTACAAGTCTTTGACACCCTCTGTGTTTTCTTCCAGGTTTGTCGTGTATTTATCTCCATCCATCAACTCTAACCCCCTTCCAAGCTCCTACTTAAGTATCAAAACGAAACAGAAGAAAAACAAAAACAAAACTTCACATGCTGATGTGTTCAAGACAAAGTGCACATCCTCACATAGTGCGTTACATTTAGGTGAAAAAGTTTAATTCTGGTCTCATCTGTACAGAGGAGCTTCTTCCTACTTGGCTTGTGGCAAACTGCGACCAGGTGTTATGCTGCCATTCCCTGAACAGTATCCTTTGTCCTGTCACTCCGCTATAAAGCCTGTGTTTGTGTTTCTGGTGAACATGACCAATAGTTTTAATGTTGACAGATTCTCACATCTGAGCTGTAGATCTCTGCAGTTCCTCCTGATTTACCTTTGTCCTCTTGGCTGCTTCTCTGACTAATGTTCTTACACAACTTTGCTGTCTAGGCAAGTAATCATGTCCTTGTGGGTTACACTGGTGTACAAACCTTTCTCCCTTAGCCTTCTGCTGTGCTCTTTGGTCTTCATGATGCTGTTTGTTTACTAATGTTCTCTAAGAAACACTTGAAACCTTCAAAGGACTAACTGGATATTTTCTAAGTAGGTGAGTTTTGAAGGTAATTGTTAAAGGCATTAGAGGGATGTGGGGTTTATGCCAATGTGTGCCAAAAGTTTTTGCTTGCTTCTCTGCGACAAGAAAAAAAAAAAAGACTGTGTGTTATTTTAGTTCCATTTCACCATTGCCCACTTTAAAATACTTCTGCTAGTCTACAAAGCACTGAATGTCTAAGCACCAAAATACAGTGAAGATCTGTTGTCGCATCAGCCGCTCAGGTCTTCTGGTTCTGGTTCTGGTCTGCCCCAGGACCAGAACCAAACATTGAGAAGCAGCGTTCAGCTTCTATCCACCACAAATCTGGAACAAACTTCCAGAAAACAGCCAAAACATTGAGTTCCTTTAAAACGAGACAAACCCCCCGCCTGCAAAGAGTTGCTTTTGAACCGCAATAAATTGAACATTGACCAACATATTTCATGTGTAACGATGATTTTAACAGTGTTATTTGACAAATACTATGTCTGTCACTGGTTTTTCACAACTGTTGACTAAATGACGCGTTTATGATGTTTTTGTGTCTTCATGATGAAAAGCACTTGGAACTACCTGGATGCTGAAACACAGATTAACATCACTTGACTCTTGTTTCTTGGTACATCACATAAAAAGCCTATAAAATTTTTTCAAATTTCTGAGTATAACATGATAAAACGCGTAGAATTATATGAACACTTTTGTCAAAGTGAAACCCAAAGCCGTCGGCTCAGGATACTCTAAACAGTGGTGTTGTCTTTTCCTTCAGGTGTGTGTCTGTATGCATTCCTGATCCCTTTCAGCCAAGACACCTGTCTAAATATTGGTTCCCAACAAATAAAATCATGAGCCGATTCAACCTGAACTCGTCGCAGTGGCCCACCTCCTTTGTATCCGGAGCCTAAAGCTCTTAGGGGCCTTTGTGAATTAATTACATGTATCCATCAAATAAAGTCTGCAGCTGGCTCGTGGCTCTGTGTACTCGGCAATAACTCATAAACACATAAGCAGAGTCTCGAAAGCAAACACACAATGAGGATGGCGACAAGTATCGCTTTTCACAGGCGGTGGCCAAACAGAGCTCCGCATGTAGGGACACACTGAGTCCTAACCGCACAATTAAAAGCAGCACGTTGATACACTGTATCTGCTGTCGGGACAATTCACCTGCTGCCGTCTCTCAGCGCCGCCATTCAGAGACGCTCTGCTCCGCCAGGGCAAAATGACATGTCATCATCTCACTATATTGATCCAACTTCAGGAGCAAAGTGGAGGCCTCTACTGGACATCTTTATTATATATATATCTCTGCAGTATATATATATATATATATTTTTTTTTTTTAAACAAAGCATTTTAAATGGGCAGTATTATGTATTTTCCAGGCACTTTCCAGGTGACATTTTATAGAACAATCAATTAACTACAGCTGTGTTTCTATTGACTTTAAAACAGATCAAACTGGAATTACGAAACTACATTTGAGTAATGAAAATGTGTCAATTGAAAAATGGGTTTTATTGTTGTTGTTGATGTTTTAAAAGAAAGCTTTTGCTCTAATTTGAGGTTAATTTTTGGCTTGATCAAAATTAGTGTAATTTGCGGAACCGCACTGGAAACACTTTTTTTGCATCATACTTGTCTTGATCAATAATCAGATGTTACTGCAGGTGGAAAAGACGAAGGAGATGACAGGAAGTGACAGCAGGATGATGGTGTGACGTGTTTTTAACAACTTCTTACGTGAACAAACTTATTCACGTGTGATTTTAGTTGCGTTTATTAAATGGTCACTGCGAAATTGAATTTTCTTGACATTAGCAGAATATCATCAAAGTTTGTGCATATTTGTAATTACATAATTGCATAAGTTAACACCTTGAAATTGGGCCCCTGTCCCTTTAATAAACTCCTGCCTTTTCCCTCATTGTGCCTTCAGGAAGTCATTAAAACATGGTTCCTCTAATAACCGTTCAAGAACATTTTTACCAGCGTTTCTCTGAGAAGCAGACAAGCTCAGCAGATGTGCAGTTCCACCAGGTGTTTGCTAATTGCTACTGGCTAGTCTGAAGGAGCTGAGTGGGGGGGAGTCACTGCTCTGGGAGATGGAAACTCAAAGGCAGCGCTCAATTTCCAAAATGTTTTTGCACAGCTGAAAAGTTGTCATGGGAGATGAAAGGATTTCTCAAACATGCATAAAATAATCAAAGCAACACTCCAGGTATGTTTTTAATGAGGATGTAACATCATAACGTGACGTAAACCTCAAAAAAAGTTGATTTCACATAATACTGCCCCATTAAGGCCTTTCCGTTCCTCTAGTGATCATGACGCTCTCGCGTCTTCTTTAGTGTTTGGTGTCGGTAAACACAGGACTAAAAGGCCCATCACACCTCCTTAGAAAACAACACAAAACACGCTTGAGCTGTAGCCAGCGGCCTTTCAGTGGCGCAAAAACACAGAGCTAAGGTGATCCAGCCCCCGTAGCTTCAGCGTAGCGTTGTCCGCTGACAGCTCCTGTTAGGGCTGCCATTGTGCGGACACGACCGTGGCAGACGAGAGGGCTGCCAGCTAAAAGCACAAAAGGTGACATGGGCGCAAACTCCTGTCCTTCTCCCTCTCTCATCACAACTTGCCTTTTCTCCGCAGAGCGTTTAGGATGGATGAGGATCACCAGGGCCCCTCCGCCACTCCAAAGGACGAAGGTGATTGAAGGAGGGGTCTCGGGTGAATAGAGGGAGGCGGGGTGTCCTGGCCCGATAAAGACAGGTGCTGGCCAAGCTATGAGTGGTTCGTAATGGCGCTGAAGGATAAGTTGCTGTGAGAGATTCTGGAAGGAGCTGAGAGCTTTTTCTCAGCTGCTCCGGTCCCTCTCCTCCTCTGGTCATTTGTCTCGGCTAACTGCCGGAGCAAAAGGTGCCGTTGCGTCCTGACACTTTGGACATCTTTAAAGCAGAGGAAACAAAACACAAAACCATTTAGGATGTATCTGTTTCCCCTGTGGTGCACTTCAACTATCTCCAGTTTACCCCCACAGGAAACTCTACACTATAGGAATTCATACTCAAGTTAGTAACGTCCAGTTTGTCGTTTTTCACAATAAGACTCTTGTATTTATTTATTTGGTTGCTACTTTATGTTACAGGTGTCCAAAATGTGCCCCTTGAAATGACTCTGTTCAATCCCTGACCACAACTCAGAAAATAACAAAATAGAAAACAATGGTAACACTTTATTTGACGGGTTGAATAAGACTGTCATGACACCATCATAAACATGACATAACACCTGTCATGAACATGAGTGAGTCTTCATGAATATTTATGACTGTTGTCATAAAGTGTCATTCGGTAAATCATGACACTTTTAATACAAAGTTGACATTAACCAAGAAATCATGATCTGACATAAATTTGTTATAAAGGTATTACTGATTAAACTTTGGCTTTAATAACATAAAGCTACATAATTTTTGAAGTTTAAAAATTATGTAGCTTATCAGATAGATGTTAAAAGTTACACATCAGTAGATTTATTTATGCAGACGTCTTTTCAACTTTTCTCTTTAAAAAAAAAAAAATTTCATCCAACATTTTCTGGGGCAAACAGCATGAACAGAATAAACAGAAATCAATAATTGGAGTCAGAAATAAAACTGCTTTTTTAGTCATGAGACATTTTCTTTTGTCCTTATGATACCGTCGCATTCCAAAAGGTCATTTTTTGCCAAAAGTGTTTTTTTTTATTTGTTGTTGTTTTTGCCTAATTCAACTTTTGTCAAAAAATGACTTGTGTCATTATGTTAAGAAAGTGATAATGTGTGCCATTCATGTTTGCCCTTAGAAAGATTGTAAATGTCATAAAGCGCAGCTTTTATCCTTTGAACCAAAAGCTCTCCAGCAGAACGCCTCATGTCCTGTTTTGAGAGACTTAATCAGGCTTTCCATATTAAAAAATGCTGCAGGTCAGCTGGGTCACTGAGACAAAGGCCTGTATGCAGGGTGGGGGTGGGGAGGGAAGCTCCGTGTCCCAGGGATGACAGACGCTGAGATTTGATTGGCTTGTTCCTGCGCGGATGGGATTCGCTGTCAACAGGTCCCAATTAGTCCAATCAGGGTGGAAGGAAACGGCACAGAAAGGATACTTTGTTAGTGCCACCATGTTTGTGGAGCTGATAAAAAAAATAATAATAATAAAACAAAACCACAATCACTCGCTCTTTCTTCTCACCCCACCAGCCAGAGTCTGTGGGGACAAATCAATTTGGGATTTCGACATTGATGCTGCTGCGTTGCTTTGTTGACACCCTCATTGTTGCGGCCCCTAAACGTTGCTGTTGATGTAAATATTGCTCTCTGCCATTCTTTTGTGTTTCTGAACAGCATTCGGCGACCACAGCGGCTTCCTGACACAAATGTGTCATCGGGAGTCTTTCAGATCGCAGTCAAACACGCCTCGGGTAATTCATGGGAGGAAACACAATGGTGAGTCATACTGGAGAAATAAAACCAAACGCAAAGAAATTCGTGGAAGAGGTTTGAATTTGACTCAGTGGTGTACTTTAAACCCATAATGTTGGCCAGAAGGATTAAAAAAAGACTGTTAAAGTTAAAAACTTGAAGTGAAGACAGTATAACGTGTATTAAAGTTTTATTGCTCACAGGCAACCAAACAGGCAGTGAAGAAAACAGGAAAACTCGAAGCGCTTGGAGATTCCTTAAAGCAAACAACCATCCCGGCTGATCAGCCACGGCTTAGTGAGTGATGGGACATTGACCTCTGACCTGAGGAAGTCATTTAGATGAAGAGACACTGAAGGTCTGATTCATGGTCAGAGAATCGGCCCCATCTCTATGAATCCAGGGATGCCGGCGGTGAGGACGGACAGGTAATTGGGGAGGTGGGGTGGAGGCGTGGTTCTGATCTCAATCTGCCAATTTTCTGTCTGACAGGGAGTCTGCTTCCAAAAGAGACTGGAAGAAATAACATCGTAAACCATAAGCCATGATGATCTTTAAAATTGTGTTCAAAAGATTTATGCTTTCTGTGGTGGGAATTTATCAAAATATTGTAATCAGGTTAAGTGCAGGATGTGTTGTTATACATAAATAAGCAAAATTCTCAATTCAAAAACCCCTTTTTCCTGCTAAATTATTGAATGGAATAGATGTGAGTTTATCAACTAAGATATTTATTGTTTTTAATCTTTAATTTTGGTTATTCAATTATCAGATGCTATAATATTCATTCACTGTTCAAGTGTTTCCAGATACTTTGATCATTCATGTAACTTTTTTTAAAAATACAGTTTTAGAAATTCTGACTACGCAAGATGATTTTTTCCACTACAGACTCAGCTTATTTAGTGAATATTGCTATATTCCGGCCTTTTACTTTAAAACGTCATATGGAACAATGGATTGTGGGTAATACACTTCGCTAAAATCCCATTGAATGAGGGATTAGCCGCAGTGTGGACAAGGGCAGAAAGAGGGCGGGGCTAAATGCCGCTCCGGAGAATTGGAGCAGACTTCACACTCAAACCCTTCAGCAGTCGAAGGACACAAGGGTGAAAGTGTGAGAATTGGGACAGGGCCTTGATTACAGATGTCGCTTGTGTGCCACATTTACAGCCATACCAGAAACATCCATATGCAAAGGTTCCACTTGGAATTTTTGTCTGTAATAAAACAAAGAAGTGTGATTAATTGCACTATGTTTTTCTGTGTCTCACTTATTTGCAAAAACATAACCCTGGACAACATCTAAAGCACTTCAGATCTCTTCACTCTAGTTCCACCATAACTTTTCTCACTTGGCAAAACTGACCCTTCTCACATCTGCCATAAAACCATACTGAAAATGTGAAAATATTATGTGGATCACCATACCAACATTCAAACATACTGGTGGTGATGTGACGGACTGGGGCTGCTTTGCTGCTTCAGGATGACCCCTGGAAATTATGGAGCCCTGCGTTCTGGCCTACAGCGAAGGTCCTGAAAGGGAATGTCCAACAATCAGTTTAAAGCGGTCTTGTGATACTAATTAAAGTACACCAGCAACTTCAATGAGATTGGCTCATTTACATGTGTTTTGTGGACTTGAGGAAGACATTCAATCGTTTCCCTTGACCTGGGCTGTGAGGTCCCTGTGCAACCTGAAGAATTTGAACTTCACAATCTTATTGACAGAAAATAGAGGCAATTTTATTGAAGAGACAGAATTTAGAACATACTATTATTTGAATTGTCTGGTCTAGGTGGAGGGGAAATAAAAGTAAAACCACACCAGCAGCTGAAGCCTGAAGTCCAGACTCTACCTTCCAACTTTTGGGACAATCCTACTCCAAGTTTTAAAGCCTACGTCAGAAAATAAGCAAATAGAATGTAATTATCATTCTTTCACTTTGCAAAACAAGATTTACACGAGGACTGTGTTGCCTGACAGAGAAAGTAGGCGTTGTTATGAAGTGCCAGTCAGTGGGTTCAGTCACCACATTATCTCATTGTAAGAGGATACACCGAGCTCCGAGGTTATTTTAGGGTTTGCAGTCACATCTAAGGAGCTGGAGGACCTCTGGTTTGTCTTCAGTATGTCAAAAGGACGACACCGAAGAATCTCTCTGAGATCAAAGCGTGGGGATCAAACACTCTGCATCCACAGAGGGAACGCTGTTTGTACGAATCTCAATCAGGGTCCGAGGCCAAAATGAGCAGAAGGGAAGTTTGAACTGTCCGATCTGCAGGGCTGGGAAACAGGATGACTGGTTGGTCACACCCAGGCTGTCAGGGCCCCGTGTTGCTACAGTAACCACACCGCTGAGGCCCAAATTCTGGAAGAATGACAATCAGGCAAACACCAGAGAAAAGACAAAACCTGCCACAGATTGTTTCGAAACTTGTTTTTATCCCAAACTACCATTGAAAAGCTTCACATGGATTTTGCCTCCTCCGTTTTTCCAAAACATTAAACTTGAGGCATCTTTGGTTGGGGGTCAAACACGCCGACTTAGAGAGCCAGACGGAAATATTTAGGAGCCTCCTGAGATGTTCCGTCAGAACATTATTCTGAGAACGCAGGGCACCGTCTGTCATGCTATATGGAGCGTAAAAGAGACTGGTCATTGTAAAAAACATAAAAACTAAAAAGAGAGGGAGAGACGAAACATCTGATTATAGCCTCAGTTTATTTTCACATTTACTTCTTTGTTTTTTCATTGACCTAAATCTGCACTTCGCACTTACAAATGGAATTAGATTCATATTTTTTTATTTGTATTTTTTGCAGAGCAATAATGTTACAGCCAAAAACATCACTGGGTTTTTTCTGGATTTTATGTAACAAATTAACACAGAACAGTGCATAATTATGAAGTGAGTTGAAAATGATGCATGATTTTCAAAAGTTTTTACATAGAATTTATCCTGATGACTGTGGTATGCAGTTTAATCATTTCCTTATTAGGAAATTCATTGAACCTGAGTTGGCTGATCTGATCCAAAGACTTTCTTAATCCCATCGTTTTCCCAGCTACGGATCAGGGGAAACAGGTAAAAAAAAAAATAAAAATAGACCTAATTCTGGCACAAAATTACCTAAAATGTTAATTAATGTGCAAAATGTTAATTAATGTGCATTGTCCCCTTCAAACTTAAATGCAGCCTCTGTATCTTTACAGTCAAACCACACTGATTCACATAAAATTCAATTCAGTTTCTTTCCACAGCGCCAGATCACAACAAATGTCACCTCAAAAAAGTTTTTTCAGTTCAATCACACACACATTCCAATTAATCCTAGTTATCAAACAGTGCCTTAAACTCAGTTCTAATTCAAACGTTTTCTATCTAAGGACACCCAGCAGATTACGCAGAGTCACATAATAGACACAATGGCAAAAAGAAAGTTAAATGCATGATAAATGTTCAAAGTAGTGGGTTTTATGAAAAAACTTCTCCTGCAACATCACAACTATGAGCTCTACCTAGTTATAAGCATTGTATCAATATGCCGTCATTCTACTCAGACTCTTTATTAACACTGTGCAATGTTTTGCTTACAATATTTCCATAAGTACTACGAGTAGATCTAATAGTACTAACAACAGCAACAATGATCAATTTTTTACGCTAATAATGCTAAAATAACAACAACATAATACATCAAGATAATTTCTCGTATTTAGTGTAGACCATTTCCTTATACATAAGTTTGAATTGTTTAATGTTTGGACAGACAATAATATTTTTTTACAAAAGTAGTTAAACTGTTGCTAGGAGGCAGAACCACAGCATAGATGTAAATGTTCTGATGGAGTAGCTCTCTGCTCACCAGAGGCCCATTTCACATGAACAGGAAGTGATGAACATACTCTTATCCTGCAGCCGCATTCCTCCTGTTAGCCTGACTGATCTGCTCCAAAGACTTCTTTGATGCTAACATTTGCCCAGCTAGCTTCCCACATTCAAACCTCGAGGAGAGCCCTCCTAACAACCGGCCGTCAGTCAAACCTAATGTAATCTGGCCCGAGGCACCGGGAGCTCTTCATTCTCAGCAGACCTGTTCAGCACCGAGTCTGATGCCTGGGCTGCTCTGACCAAACCATAAAACAGCAGGGAGTAGAGTCACATCCAAGTGCTCCATATTTGTACAAATATGCATGTAAAAAAAAGGGAGGGATGGGGGGCTGAATTTAGGCTGTTAAGCGACCACTGCAGTGAACGACACACATTCACAGCTTTTATAAGTCCCAGCAGGGTATTAAACCAGTACTTATGCCTCTAGCAGTATTCAATTAGGAGTGACAGGGATTCCTTTAAATAGGTGGCTGAGCCTGGGACAGTAAGACTACCTTAAGATTTTATACAAGAAAAAAATCTAAACTCTAAACAATTTGAATAATCATGCAAATAAATGAGGTATTAAATTAAGGGAATAATTTCATTATTCCCTTAAGAAATATATATATATATATATATATATATATA
>CAEFZY010016727.1:0-21382 GCA_903066815.1 Brachyrhaphis roseni
GTGTGTGTGTGCATGGTTGTTTGTCCTGTTTGTCTCTATGTTGCCCTGCGACAGACTGGCGACCTGTCCAGGGTGACCCCGCCTCTCGCCCGGAACGCAGCTGGAGATAGGCACCAGCACCTCCCGACCCCATTAGGGACAAGGGTGAACAGAAAATGGATGGATGGATGGATAGAAATACTGAAGGTATCATAGTTACTTGCCTGAAAAACAAATAATACTGCCATTTAACAAAAAGACAACTTTTCCTTCCACTTTACATGAAGTATTTATTATTTGTGATGCCCTATCACATCCGATCCCAACTAAATAAACTGAGGTCAGTGGCTTTAGTGTACAAAATGTGAAAAATTTAAAGTATAACAATTGTTTTTCATTGTTAATTGTTATACTGAACTGGATATATGTTTTAAATATGTGCTGTATGCGAAGTGCTGTATTTAAGTGCATTATGTACATTTCTGCGGCCCTGCAGTGTGTAGCTGTTGAAGTATTTCCTCCAACCGGTCAGCTGCACAGATGAGGGTCCTTCGATGCCAAACAGCTGCTTCTGAAACACATAAAAGATTTCTCCTCTCAGGACAACACCAGACATCAATCACAAGTTAAAAGCATTAAAAGAAAAAAAAACTGTAAGCCACAGCAATGAAAGAAGTATGGTAACATGATCACTTCCTGAACAGAATAAAACATGATTACTGTCAAGCAAAGCAGTTACACCGTCAAACTGAATGTGAAAGCAACAGATAGATGAAGTAGTTGTCTGTATTGACGCTGGATGTGACTATAAAGAAGAGGTTCTGGTTGGTTCTCCTCTGTCTGTCATTAAAGCAGACGAGTCCAAGAAGAGAGGCTTGAGTCTGTTTAGTAGCTGTTCTTTTTCTGAGCTAATGAAGGCTCTGATTTAACAGGACAGATGTTCAAATCAATGTCTGTGTGATGGTCAGGAATGACCAACAAGGTTTCACGTGTTGTTATGATGACTGGTCACCTCTGTGAGACTGAGGCCCAACTTATATGTTCCAATACTTTATTAGTCAAAAGTTTTTTTGTCAAATTTTCTACCATAATTTATTTATGCAAAAATCCAGAAAATTACTACATTTTGAATATTGCATTTTTAAAACTTATGTTGTCTATTCACCACCTTGCACCTTTTAATTTGATTTACAAATACAAATCTGAAAAGTGTGGCTTAAATTTATATTCAGCCCCTCTGTCTCAGCACTACCAGCTTTCTTTCCTCTGTTCCTGCTCAAGAAATCCTTTCCCACAGCATCATGCTGCCACCACTAGTTCATGTTTTAGTTAGGTCTGGACTTCATGTGTTAAAATAGGCAGAGCCCTGCATGCAACAGTAGCTTCAGTAAGCCCCCAGCAAACACAATCTGGTGACTTTAAAGATGAAGAGCATCATGCTGCTGAAAGTCATTCATCTCCTTTATATAAAGTTATTTTGCATTAACATTCTCTCACTCAAGGTTAGGTGTTCTTTTAATCTTTCCTGACTAAAATGTTGGCCTACATACTATCCCGAGGGATGATTTTGTAAATAATTTCTTCTGCCCTCCATGCAATCCATGTTTTATTGTCACTTAATCTGCAGTTATGTAATTTCTCATGGCAAATTACTTAGAAGCCTGGACATTTCCTCCTCGTCATGTTACAGCCTCAAACTTCAGGGTATTTTTCACACAAGGTTGCACAAAGCTATGGAATGGAAGAAAATTTTTACATAGTTTGTATATTTTTTCCACATATAAAAACCTGAAATGTGTGGCATATGTGATCCTCCTTAAAATACCCTTTTAAGGTAAATGTCATCTGAAAGATTTTTGGGTTATGTTTTTATGTAAAAACTTTGACTGGACCATTGTAACACATGGCTACACTTTGATCTAAACCATTCCAAGGTACTAATCCTCCCATTAACTCTGAAAATCATCCTCACAGCATGATGCTGCCACCATTTTTCTACAGTGTAGATGGCTTGTTCAAGTTTGTCGTTGGCACATTTTTTCCACTTTCAGCTTCAATTGGCTCACTAATGAAGACCTCACAGCACAGTTGTACTGATTGATAATTAGATTAAGCTGCGCACAAGTGGAATCTGCTAACTAATTAGATAAGTTTTTGTTCATGACTATCACATAAAATGAGAAAATATTAAGAATCTTAACGTAGAATATTCAGTCCTTTTTCCGCTCGCCCAGGCTCTAGACGAGTATTAAAGGGGGAGGGGCAATCAATGTATAAATAATAATATTACTCAAGGTATTAGCTAGTCATCTTTTAGCTAATATTCGGCATCCAACAGCGTTCCTCAACTCAGTCGGTACGTCTGAGGGGAAAAACTCTGCAAAGTTCTGGACGTTTTGCCTCCATGATTCTAACACACCTGAGCAGCTCTGCGCAGCAGCAGCAGGTGTAAACCCAGCGTGAGCGTTTTAGCGCTCATGTTGCGTTTAAAGGCGCCTCGGAAAAACAGGTTACGACATGTTAACAACAGATTAAACAGTTTTAACTGCTGAAAAAAAGTGACAGAGGGCACAAATATGAGAAGTGCGGAAGCCCCTACTGTATCACATCGGTATAGGAATAACAGAGAGTTGGACACTCTGAGGTAAAAACAACAAACAGCTTCCAGTCCAGGAGGAGCACAGCTGACTCTGTGGCCGGGAAATGCCCCCCAGTGCCCGCCGGGTTCAGGAGTAGTTCAACGTGTCCCATGTCCTGCGAAGGGGTCTGTTGCCTTGTTTTCTTCTTGACGACCCAGTTTGCTGTATGACTGATTACGGATCAGGTATACTGACCATCCTGCTGCTTCTGTGTGAGGAGGGACTTGCAGCACCGACTACTGCTGTTTTCCATCATTATAGGACAAACGGCATACATTTCTGGGATCTTACCTTCACCTCTGTGACGAGATGACCGAAGCTGGTGGGGGGGATCCGGGTTTTCACAGGAGACGTTGGCATTTCTGCAGACAGTTTAAACAAAAATCTAATGCCTGCTCCTAAAACATGCGTTTCCTCTTTTATACAAGCGCTCTGTTGAATGATGATTAACTAAAGTGAACATTTAAAGCGATACCTACCGGAGACTGTAAGTTACCAAATACCATGTAACCGTGTGTTTATTGTTTTCTGACTTCGCTGACGAAAATCACCTACGGACCAATCGCGTGCCTCTATAAGAACAGCTGACCAATAAACTACGACCTGGTAGGTGGGTCTTTGAGGGAGTTATACAAACTGTGAAGTGACTGCTGGTCTTAGACTTAACCACCAGAGGACGCAAAATTACAACATATCTAAACTAGGGCCTCATGTTGCTGTCTCAGGGCAGCAGCAAGTCTTTTTAAGCTGCACCGGGCTACACACCGCTGGTATCTCTGCTGCTGCTATTTACCTTAATAAATCTGCTATTAATGACGCAGCCCTGTGTCTCCAACGCTGAACCATGGATTCGTTCACGCCGAGTTTACGTGCAGCAGCTATCGATCTATACTGCCAGATCAATAGCCTTTAACTTAAAAGCTGCATCATACATTGCAACACAAACATTTCTCACTGTGCCTGCTGCTAGCATGTGCTTGTTCTAAATAAAAATCAGCACTTTCTTCTTTGATTTCCAATGTTTCATTTCCTGCTATAGAGCCCCCCCTGGCGGTTGAAGAAAAATTCACAGAAAAGCCGCATTGTTCAAAGCGTGGGGAAAAAGTGACGGCTTATAGACCGAAAAAATACGGTATCTATGCATTTGTTTCTTGTGTGTAGGGGTGTGTGTGTGTGTGTGTGTGTTGGGGGGGATGCACATGGGCGTGTGTGCGTGTGCATGCAGTTTTTATGGAAAAACCATAACTGAAATTATTTTGGGAAATTCAAGATTGGAAGAAGAGAAAAAAACTCCATAAACTGAAACCACCAATGAAGTCTGGAAAACTCTTGCTCAGCAATTTGACATCCTCTTTCTATTTGATGACACTTCCCCGTCATTTTGAAACAATGGTTTTCAAAGAGAAATGTATGTCCATTATTGCTGAACTCAAGCTGTTCAGCAGTTTGAATCAATCATCTGAACATGGTAGGTGAGTTCATTCTGGACAGGTAATCAGTTCATTGCAGAGCAACAGAGAGACAGACAAGACAAACAACCACACACACACACACACTCACACCTACAGAGAATTTAGAGAGACCAATTAACCTAACAGTCATGGTTTTGGTCTGTTTCATCACAGTGTCATTCTCTTATTTTTTCTTATTTTTGTTCATTTTTAACATAGCTTATTACCACCATCTCTTTTATTGCATATGCTGTGGTTTTCAGAAGTATTCAGACTTTTTTAACTTTTTCACAGAAATGTTGAGGTGTATTTTGGAATATTTTTTTGCTAGATCTACACAAAGTAGTGTGACTGCAAATTTGTTACAGGAAGACAGCTATTGTTGTTGAAATACCCTCTGCAGTTTCCCACAAACCGTGTAAGAGACACAGCAAACAAGTAGAAGAAGAAACTCAGATTAGACCACACAATAGAAATTTTGGCCTGTGCAATACAAACCACTGCACATCTCCCTCGATAATGCAGCTGAAGTGCAAAGAAATTTAAAAAACTTTCAAAAAACTTGATTAACGCTTGATCAAGACCACTTTAAAATATTACACAGGCAAATAAATTAGAGATAATTTAATATGCAAATTAAATATTAGGTGTCACACATGGTGCAAATTCAAGAGATTTCAGTTTTCCTCTAATAGTATAGAGTTTCTATAACGTCAGAGTCTTTTTAAAAGCACAGTCACTGAATTAATTAGTGTGTGTTTGGATCACCAAGTAAAACACTTTGCACATGATTACTTACATAACATCTCATATAAATTTAAAATAGACTCTTCACTGAACACTTCAGTGGAGCTGAACCCTGCTGCTCTGAGCTGTGGGCAGGTGACAGAGGAACACCTCTTTGAGCCCCGCTCTCTCTCACATGCAACCTGTAACATCACAGGTTCAAATCCTCAAGAGGCAGCGGTTTCCTTCATTCACACATAACCTCCCACACACAGCATGGCTACTGAAGAGAGATCAAAGGCTCAGCTCAATTTCTAATTTTGAGTGCAATCAAATGGGATATCCCATTACCCACATTCAAATTAGATCATTGAGTCTTTTGATAGATCCAAAACATTAGAAAATGTCCAATAAAACTGATCTTTATCAAAATGCACAGGACAGTCCTACACTGTCTAGTACATTCACTGGTATCCCTACAGATGTGAAGAAAGTCTTAAAATAACTTCATCTTTTACTGCAGGAGCATGAGCTCACACAGAACCAAACGTAACAAAAATCCAACCTTTAATTTGAACACTTTTATTCAGATGTGAAAATATTTATATCTTAGGATATAATTTTATTATAAAATCACAAGTGGCAAATATATATAACTGAAACCTCCTTTGCCAATATAACAGTTTTAAGTTACTTTGAAGCTCTGAAACATTCCAGTCAATTTGAGAAAGAAAAGCATAAATAAACAAATATATTTTGTTGTTAGGAACTGTGACGGGTGTAGATAAGTGTGGTAGCATGAATTTTGCAAAAAAGAATTCTTTCTTAAAATAAAAATTATTTCCATTTCTAAATAAATACTGTTTTATTCCTGACAGAATAAATGAACTCAAATTAAAAGTGAGGTTTTTCTAAAAATAAATAAATAAAATAAAACAAATGTGTGCCACTGTGTGGTGGAACAAAACTGATTATTTCCTTTGAAGGCTTTTCACACATCTCTACAAAAAATTGCAAATAGCTGTTTAGGGCACCACTAATGTTCATAAAACAAGAAATATATAGAGGATAACTATCTCAGTCATGACTCAATAAAGGTTATTGATATTGTGTAACTCTAAGCACTGAACAGTTTTCTACATCTTCTGATGTAGAGACATAAACCATTTTAAATAACTGTAGATAGCTACGGGAACACCTTTTTCAGTCCCCTTAGAAAAGAATACAAATGAAATTTAAACACTGTATGATGACTGTGGTATCTCATTAACTCAAACAAAGGCCACAGATGTTTAATTGGAACATCACTTCAGCTGCTTTACTCCCAGGATTTAAGAATCACAGGAAAATTAACATTTGCTTCAGAAATGACTTATCTTTTCAAGTAATGTCTCCAACTAATAATAGTTATCAGTGGGATGTTCGCTTTGAGATACAACTAGTATAAAAAGTCTACACATCCCAGTTCAAATTACCTTTCTTATACCTTTAATGTGACATTGATTCTGTACAATTCTGAAAAACAAGCAAATGTAGAACAGGAATGTTATTTTTTTTAACTGAAAAAAAAAACAAAAAACGGCAACAACCTAGTTGTATAAATATCCACAGTCTAATGCTCATCTTCTCATTCAATTTCAACATTGTCTTGTCGGCAGTCTATCAGCATTGTAAATCTTGGCTCAGAAATGTTTGTCCACTCTACTTTGCCAAGATTCTTCAAATCTCTCAGACTGTGAGGACATGTCTTTTTCACAGCCCTCTTCATGTGAGTGCATAAAGTGCTCTAAAATTTTCTGGTAGACCACAAAACTGACTTTGATTTGACAGAAAACAGTGGACCAACACCAGCAGTGATGACAAGTCATCACTGACTAAGGAAGCTTAACACTGGACCTCAGTTTAAATTCGGTGCCTCTCCAGACTCTGATATGTTGATTTCCAAAAGGAAAAATTGAGTTTAATCTAAAAAGAAGACTTTGGACCACTGAGCAACAGTCTAGTATTTATTCTTCTCAGCCCAAGTAAGTAGCTTCTTCTTGTTATCGGCACCAATCGCGGTGGCAACTAGAGGACTTGCTGGTATACACCAGAGGTGATGGAAACAATCAGGCTGAGCAGGGCTTGGTTGTCCTTGGGGACTCTTAAAGTAGCTGACAGGTTTTGGGTGGCTGAGGTTGAGGAAGCAAAGACCATCACATGCTTCTTCAATCTGTCATGAGGGACCAGTTGGAGAGACAGACTGGGATAGTGGTCCCCATTTTTAACATTGAGAACTGGTGAGTGGTCCAGATATCAAGTGATACCACTTCTCATCATTCCTGGCAAGGTTACTCTGCAGTGTTGGACTGGTTGGTCTGGAACAGTGGACCACATCTCTAGCCATGCAGACGGGTCCTGCAACAGATCCTTCCTGCTCAGATGATTACGAAAACATTTAATTTCACTATGATTGGATTTTGAATGTTTTTTTTTTTTTTCCAAAGTTTTGTCTAGTGGCCTTTATTCGACAGTTGTCAGACACTAAAGCAGGTTGTGACAGAGGGAGAAGACATGTAGCAAATGTCATCAGGCCTACCACCTGTCATTGCTCCTGTTTGTGGTGTTCATGGACAGGATCCCAAGGTGTAGTAAAGGAGAGGAGGGTGAATGGGAGAAGGATAGATGGATTGAACCATTGTTTGCAGTAATACAAGTGATTCTCTTGTCTCTTGAAGAAAGAGCTGAGCCAAAAATGTAACATTCTTCATTTACTGGTCTGTCTTCATTTTGATCCTCACCTATGACCAGGAGACATGGATCATGACAGAAATACAAGTGGCCGAAATGAGCTTCCTCCGCAGGGTGACTGGATTTAGCTGTAAAGATAGGGTAAAGAGTTCCATCATCCTTTGGGAAGCTCAAAAAAAGGCCACTGCTTCTATGCATCGAAAGGAGTAAGTTGAAGTGGTTTGGGCTTCTGATCAAGAAGCTTGCAGGGTGCTTCCCTGGGGGAGACTCAGAACTTGCTGAAAGGACAATGTATGCCTGGAAACGCCTTGGGATCCCTCAGAATGACCTGGAGGAGAAGAATGTCTAGGGTTCCATCAAGGACCTGTTGCCCCTGCGACCCAATTTCAGATATTGAAAGATAATGGATGGATGGAAACTAAAAGCAATGCTTTGTAACTATGACCCTTTGTGCCTTACCCTTCTTTAGAAAAGCATCTCTACTTCAACACACCTGAGTCAAATCATCAGCTCATTAGCAGGACTGACCAAACTTGACTGCATGCTGAGGAGGTAATTCAGCCATTTGTGTGTTGGACCAGGAACACATCTAAAAGTTGCGGGACTCTGGCCCTTAATGGCTGGAGATGAAAACCCCTAGGAAAACAATAAGATAACATTTTTGTACTTAAAATCTTTTAATTCGGCTTATATGCTCTTCTTAAATTGGAGAAAATGACATTTTGGGTTTCCATTAGCTGCACGCAAACAGTGCAGCAAGAAAGTACTGTTACTCACAAAATAACATTGCTAAATACAGGCTCTGCACAGAATGCTGTATTCCTACTTGCAATAGAAAAGTTGAATGAAACGAAAAAGTTTGTTAGAAAACATCCCACTCAAATGTTTCTATTGGTCTTCTGCAATTTTTTGTAAGTCTGAATATTAGGTCTTTGTTAACTGTAACAAAACTGATACACTTAATCTATTTATTAAACCCAAAGCCAGCCCAAGGCAAAGTGAAATAAACAGCTGCTTTGGGCCCCCAGACTTCCAGAGTTCCTGGCCGCAAGAGCTTGAATTTTAACATAGATCTGAAATTTTAGCATCTATATATTGAGAATAAAACTATCAATAGTTTCAGCACCAATTAACACTTGAATCTAAGGATGAAAGTATTTGGCTTACTTTGTAAAAGAGCAAGAATAATCTTCACAGTGTAACTGTTGTGTCTTTGTGTTTGAGCTTGATATTGTTCATAACTACATCTCTGCCAGCATGCTCCCTGTGCGGGCCTCATATCCTTAAACATGCCATTCTGTATAATGAATCTGTGTATTTCACTTTTGGGGGTTGCTGAGATGAATGCAGTGGTGAATGACATTCTGATTTACTGAGCTGCATCTGTATACTTCAGTCAGTGTCAGATTATTTATTGGGCGTGAATCTGAAAAAATATTATCCAGTATTTCAGTACAAAATGTACCCAGGTAAGAGCGGCTATGTGAGCCGGTGTGGACCCTGCAGGCAAACTGTTTCTCTGCTGAGAGACAACTCCTGCATTGCTGGAGAGGATGTGTGTGTCTTCTGTAATCCACACTGTACTGTGAAAATATGCGGAGCTCGAGGTTTAACTTCTGTTGCTCTGCGCGCGCATGTGTGTATCTGTGGCAGTTGGAGCGACCAGCGCGGCAGGTTGTTTGTGACGGAGATACAGAGCTGCAAGCAGCGACACTTTGAGAACAGGGAAGCAGAGACGCCGGAAGCAGCAGCAGACGCGAGGTGGACGCAGACAGTAAAAATCACCGGCAGCACGAGCGACAGACACCGAGGCGGCCAGCGGGGAGGAGGGACGGAGGAGGTGGATGAGGAGGAGGAGGAGGAGGAGGAGGTACCTGCACCCAGACTCGTTTTGCCCCGCCGCCTCCGTCACGTCTCCCTCCCTGTCGTCGCTCTCCTCACCCCTCGTACCTCTCGGACCGCTTCCTCGTTAAAATGGCTGACCCCAACAGCGACGGTGAGGTGCCGGAGAGCGCGCGCGGTTTCGCCCGCCAGGGAGCCCTCCGCCAGAAGAACGTGCACGAGGTGAAGAACCACAAGTTCATCGCGCGCTTCTTCAAGCAGCCGACCTTCTGCAGCCACTGCACGGACTTCATCTGGTGAGTGTGAGCGCGCGCTGCGAACCGAAAGGACACAGGTGATTCACTTGCTGCTGCTGCTGCTGCCGCCGCTGCGGAAGGTCTAACCGGCCTCTCTATACACCAACGCCGCAGTGCTTTTCTGTCACCATAAAACACGGCGATGCGCCATTCAGTGCGACAGCCCCGCCGGCCTTCTATATAGGGGTAGAGATGCGCTGCCTGCAGCCACACAGCACGCATTGCTGCTCGGCTTTCCTATTTTACTGCATCCCCCCTCCGCCTCCGCCTCCACCAACCTCTGAAACTGGTGGAGGAATGCTGCTGGTTGCATGGGGCCCCGCCGCTGTTGCTGCTGCTTCTCAGTGTGTTGATTAATGTTTGCCGCTGGATATCTTTATATGTAGGGTATCTCTGTCAGCGAATTCCTCAAATTTCTCATCCCTGTCCTCTGTCCACAGGGGCTTTGGGAAGCAGGGATTCCAGTGCCAAGGTAGGGGCTCATTCACAAATACATGTATGCTGTGGGTGTGTGGACTGATGTTTGCTGTCCAGGGGTGCATGGCATATATGGTTAAATTACTTTTTTTATTTGAGGATTTAACAACAATCGATGAAAAATAAACTGATATGTGATTGTGTAGATACATGAGTACTGAATTGATTGTTTTTGAGTATCAAATTGAGTCGGAAGGGGTGAAAAGGGCAATTTTTGGATGGAAAATAGAATGGTAAGCTCACCCTGAGGCAATGGAAACAGTAGAACAATGTCCAGTTCTGTATCATTATTTGCCTCTATAGGGGTGTGTGTGTGTGTGTTTGGAGGGTGGGGGTTGTGTGAACTGATCTTAATATCCAGCACCACCTCCAGAAAGTGTTTAAAGGGACGACACACCTGTTCTGCTACGGCACACCTTAAACCAAAAGACAGCAACATTTCTGGAGCTTACATGGAGAAACAGATTATTTAGTAAATAAATGTTACCTTAAATTAATTTAAATAGAAAGGTCAGCAAACTTCAAGAATGGCATGTCTAAACAAAGACGTTAATGTAAGAGCAGTAAAGGAATCTACAAGAGATCACAATGTGTTGCGCCATTCCATTTTCAAGGAAGAATACCTAAAGACAATCAGCAGCTTGATTCTCTCAAACTTTTCTGATAATTTTTTTTTTACCAGTTGCTAAACTGAGTTTGACTGCACTGGAATCTAGCTGAGATTGATCTGCAATGTGTGTGTCTGAATCTGTAAAGTTCATTTAGATATAGCTTTATTTTGAATAGGTGCTTTATAAATAAGTTGATTGATTTAAAGATGAATCAGTTGAATGTTATGGTCTAGCTGTCTCAATGTTTCAACTGATTCGTCTTTAAATCAATCAACTTATTTATAAAGCAAAAAGTTGAAAATGTGCCTGAAATTAAGCCTTTTGTTTTTGCTAGTTTGGGTCCCTCAGCTTACATTAAAACCTGTGAAAAGTTGTGACCCAAAAATAGCAAAAACAAAATGCTTAATTTCAGGCATATTTTCAATGCATCAAAATAAAACCTTCAACAAATGATCTTTGAGGGGCGTGCTGTGGTGACGTAGGGGTCAGCGCGACCCACATTTCGAGGCCTTGAGTCCTCAACGCGGCCGTCGTGAGTTTGACTCCCGGACCCGGTGACATTTGCCGCATGTCTTCCCCCCTCTCCTTGCCCCCTTCCTGTCGGCCTGCTGTCCAATGGGGGGTCACTGGAGCCCACAAAAATCCCCCTGGTGAAAAAAAAAAGATCTTTGATTAATATCCTTCCTTCATTCCAGACGCTCTTAAGAACTCATGGCTTGTCAGATCTAATCCACACCATTAATATTCTTCATCTACGTTTTCTGCATTGTGAAAGTTATCGGGAAAGAGTTGTGCTAATAATTTTTTGTGACAATGACGGGTTTTTGTGTTTGTTGCTAAAATTAAAATTGTGATCAATATATCCTTATTGCACAATACTTTTGTCATTAACATAGCAACAGGGAGAATTCTGCTTTGAAAAAAATATTATGCTTTCACTTTTATACTTAAGTTCAAGAATTCAGATTCAAATTATTTCCAATTTTTTTTGGAAGCCAAACCTTTTGCATAAAATTTGTTTGCTACTGGATGATCAATAATGTCTAAACGATTCGGGATTTGGGTCAGTTAAGAGTACAAAATGAAGTTTAATATGTCAAATTAGAAAATAAAGAGAGAGTGTTTTCAAAATGATTTTGTTTACCTTCTTCAAATTCAGAAGTTTCATTAGTATTTGGTAGAGTTGCCTTTTAAACTTGACTTGTGTCGGACAAGCTTCTCACAATAGTTTGCTTGAATTTCAGCCCACTCTCGCCAACTGAACCAGTGTAACTAAATCAAGCTTTCTGACTCAAACACACCTTGTGTCTAATGGGATCAGTCCTGATCCCATTAGACTGAGATCAGGACTCTGTGATAGCAACTCCAAACCACAGGCTTTAAAGTCCACAAGGCTCTTTAAACTGTAACTATTTTGGCAGTGTGATTAGAGTCACTGTCCATTTGACAGACCCAATGGTGCCCAAACTGTAACTGCTTGGTTGACATGATAATGTGCAGGGTTTCCCCCCAGAAAACTTGCTAAGCCCGGGATTCAGGGCACCAGGTTTAATACATCTTTTTTGTATTAAAAAAGATGTTTTTAATACAAAAACATCTTTTGATGTTTTTGTATTAAAAGATGTTAAGTAAACAGGAAATGTAAAAATATTACTGAGTAATTATATGTTATGGAAAACATCAACACTGAAACGCTATTTAAACCCACAACTAGCCTTAAAAACAACAAATCAAAAAATACAATTAAAATGAATATGTTTAATCCAAATTAAGTCAGCGGCTTCATAAGGCCCCCAGGGGCCGGCCAGCCCGCCCGCCAGCCCATCCATCCATCCATCCATCCATCCATCCATCCATCCATCCATCCATCCATCCATCCATCCATCCATCCATCCATCCCTCCCTCCCTCCCTCCCTCCCTCCCTCCCTCCCTCCCTCCCATTCATTCTCTAACACCCTTGTCCCTAGTGGGGTACGGAGAGGTGCTGGTGTCTATCTCCAGCGCAGTCCGACAGGTCACCAGTCTGTTGCAGGGCATCCAGGGGCCCAATAAATGCTAATATTTTAACACAGACTACAGATTCATAAATGTAACATTTATTTATTGAGATGATCAATGCTACTAAATTTGATTTAATGGTTTCTGTAAACATTAATTAAAATATTTTAAATTGTTTAATATTTAAATGTAAGATTTTTATGGCGCTGGCAGGTTTACTTTGTAAAAGTTCAAAGCGCAATATTCATAGTTTTTGTTACCATAGCAACAATCTGATGCTGTGAGTTTAATCTTTGAGTTTGAGCTCTGTTTGTTCACAAACACAAATGTGTAAACTGCAAGTATAACTTATTGCTTTTTAGGTTGGCCAATTAAACTACTCCCCTTCTCCAAAATTTCACTAAATCCAACACAGAAGTTCCAGAGTTGCTGATGTTTTTAGCAGCAAGAGAGGCCCCTAAGTCAAATTCTGCTGAAAGCCTCATACAACCTTGGACTGGGCCTGCATGATGGGGCCGGTTAGAGATGCAGAGATGCTTAACAAATGGGAGAATTAATTTAATGCTGTGGCTTTAGTAGCTCTTCCATTTCGTGTCTGGTAAGATACTGAATATTCCTATCTAATAAGCATCACAGAAACTGTTTTGGTTGCTGGAGTTTAAGGGACAAGATTTTCAGATCTCTGCTCCGCTGTGGGCGTTAATTCTGGTTGACTAAGTCTACAAAGCATTTGGTATGGTTTGATGCATTGTGTAACCGGAAAAATAATATAAAACCAGCGTGATGCGTGACTACGAGACGTGCGCAAAAGCTCCTCACCGGGCTAAACCTGCATGATGAGGTTAGCGCTGGTTCCTGAACCATTAACGCTCCAGCCAACCGGGAACACATACATAAACTTTACAGGGAAGACAGAGCGAGGCGCCGCTGGGCAGCATGTTGAGCTGTAAACGCCCCACATAATTCTTTGTTCACAAATATAAATCATTCTCACCGCTAGCTCAACCCTCACCTCTGAAAGCACCACTACAAGTTATTCCTGCGGTTCACATAGAGCTGCACAACCGGAGCTAACGCAGCGGGTTTTAGACTCTTACCTTGTTGTACAGTTTTTCAAAGAAACATAACTCCTCACAGGGGGTTGACGTGTCCAGCCTGTGTCCAGTTTGAGTGAAAGGGGGCGTGCGCAATTCATGCTGAGTTAAACTTCAGAGATCAAGCAGCGGCAGCACGGGAGGCAACGCAGAGAGGTGCCAGCTGTGCGATTGGTCCACGCTCCCGGCTTTAAATGCATAAACTATAAAGATATATTTTAGCAATAAATTTGCTCCACCAGTGAAATGCTCAGAGCAAGAAAGACGTTTGCAATCTGGATAAATTTTTTTAAATTATTTTCCTAAAAACAAAAACAAGCAACACTTTGCCTGGCAGAGGTGCTAGTAAAGCATGGTGGGCCGCCAGGCCTATAATACACTGGGAGAAACCCTGAGCTGCTCCTTCCTCATGATGTTGTCTCAAATGTGAAGTGCACCAGTTCCTCTTGAAGCAACACAGCCCAAACATGATTCTTCCACTCCTGTACTTCACAGTTAGGATATTGTTTTCTGATATGCAATCTGTCTCTTTGCTCTTCAAAAGTAGAATATAAAAATACTATTTGTTGTCCCACAGTAGGGGAATTCAGGAGTCATAGCAGCAAGTTGAGGTCTGCGGGAGCATGCCCATTCACCCAAAGGTAAAAAATAAGAACAAGAGCCTGTACAGCAAGGACAAATTTCCAACATAACAATGTTTATAATGCCCAAACAGTTATATTTTTAGATTTATGGAACACAGATCTCTAAGCATTAGATTTTATCCCTGAGTTATTGCAAACCTTAATGTGTTGCTGTTGGAGTAATTGATTCTTCATTACTGAGTGGCAATTTGGGTCATTTTGGTACAGGACTTTCATTGTGGAAAATGATACATTATGATCAGCTTCACCTGGATCTTCACAGAGTTGCTGTTATTGTTTCCGGGTATACACTGTGTATGGAAATATGTAGTTTTAACTGTAACTGTAAGTGCATAAAAGCATTAATTAAAAATACTTCTTGGTACATGTAAATAAATCTACTCATCACAAAATTTAACAGCAACCTTCAGCTATGTTGCAAACAGGATCAGAAAATAATGTACATAATAAATGACATCCTGAATTACCTCTTTGCAGGGCAATAAAGGCTGTTTCTATTCTATTCTATTCTATTCTATTCTATTCTATTCTGGGTCATCCAAATTTCTTGTAACTCCAACCTGAACTGGCTGACACAGCTAATGGCCACTGACCTGCTGGTAGTAGTAAACTGAGTATAAATGTCACAATGAGCAATAAATCAATTAATCATGATAATTTCCATTATCATGACAGTTTTTGTTGTTTCATTGTTTCTACCAAAGACTGGATGATAAAAGTCTTCAGTCTAATACTGTGGTCTCAGTTAGCTCGACTATTTGAAGAACAATTTTTTTTAGAAGCTACTATTTTTGTTCTATCTGTTTTGGGTGTTTAGTTTCTTTATTTTGCATATTTAAAATGTCTTCCAGATTCTGTGTTAAATGATTGTTGAAAGTTTATTGATCTTTGAGAGTGTTTAACTGTATTTATTTTTTGCCATTGTCATTGTTACTTGACAATGGTCTCACATTATTATTTATCACAATAACTTTTGTGACAATTTATTATCCAGCAATATTTGTTCTTGCAACAGGCCTAACTGGAAGTATTTTTGTCTGGTGAGAGTTGTAGAAAGACCTGGAAATTTGTATGGGTGGCCGTGGCCCATCAGCCCCCTTTTTTTGTGATTGCACCACTGCTGCTGTTTGCTCTGAGTGTGTGTAATGCAGGTCTGCACACTGTCAGTGACCTGTTTGCTTTCTCATTGAGGGCATCATTGTTTAGGCAGGCAGGTGTCAAACCTAAGGCAGGCTCTCGCCAACGTTGCTAAATGACAAGAAGAGGCTGAAGGGAGGCGGAGTGAAATGTAAGAGTAGAAGAGGAGAGGGAGCAGGCGGTGAAAGCTGAGATGTCTGAAGAGATCATGGGAGGGAGACACAGCAGAAAGTTAGATTTCTCGACAGATGCATCTCGACTGGAGTTGTGAAATGGTGGGCCTGTGTGTGTGTGGGTGGGCGGCTGCTCATTACAGTCATTGGTGAGTGGTTGGTGGGTGTCTAGACATGGACGGCTGCACAAAGTGGTTTTATTAAACATGCCCTTATAACATATAGCAGCGTCCCTTCACTGCTGTACTGCTGCGAAAGTTGTTCTGCTCCCAATATCACTTCCTCTTCCTCACTGGTCCATCAAACACCCTCCTGAACTCATCTGGCCCTGGTCATGTGACCAGTTGCATGAGGTTCAGGAAGAAGGCAACCACAGTTTCTGTATTAGCCTCCCTGGTTTGGAAGAGTTGTGTAAATCTGTGTTTTTAAGAGAAAAAACTGAAGTAACTATTTCCTGACGCTGCAGACTGATTTATTTTTGAGAGTTCTGGTGATGCTGCTGCTGCTGCAGGAAATGAAGTTGTGGGTAGAGAAAACGTAACACTTCATGTGTGCACACAGTGTGTGGTGAGTTGCCCTGAGTTGATAGCACATGTAGTGTACACACACAGTGAGGTAGCTCAGGTTTCCTGGTTTGTTTCCATCTGATACCTGAAAACAGAAAACTCCTCTTCATGTTGAAAAGTTTTTGCACAAAAAACCATGAGGATTTTTTTTCTGTTGTGTCTGACTTAAACTCTTGACTAAAGTTCAGAGAAAAGATATAACCTTATCAGTTATGCATGCAGCCCAGGAAACTTGTATACATTCCTCCACAGCATGCACAGTATCAGTCAAGTCTGTTCAGTTGTTAATGTCTGCAGGACAGCTGTCAAATCAGTACTCTTCCATCCTAATTATGTGGGCTATAATCATTGATATGCATGGATTGTTTGCATTAGAGAAAATAATATATTTGACATAAGTATGGTGTAGAAATAAGACTTTTAATTTTCAGATTAGTGATACCAGAGAAAACTGTTGTCTTATTTGTCACAATAACTACTTTTGCCCCCTAAGCTACATGAAATTTAGATGTGCACATGTATCGACAAGTTGGAAGCAGCAAGAATGATGAGCAAACAAACTGTTACAAGTGGCTCCTTCAACTGGATTTAGTCCTCTGTCAAGAATGTCAAAATTTCCTTCAGGGTCATTTATTAAATGCTTATTTCTGTGTGAGGTAATTTTGGCTAGAGTTCCAAAAGGTTCAACTAGAGAGTGAGAACCACTTTGATGGATGGATGTTGCAGGAAATGATGTTGCATGCACCAACAGACATGTGCTTGCTCGCTTGGAAACCTCAGCTGAGATGGTCACATGGTCATACATTGATGCAGATTAATCTTTTTAATCTCAGGCATGCTCATCTGAGGCCCAACATTTGAAGAGACTCTTATGCAGTGCTATGGTTTTGTTTAATAACAATAGAGAGGACCTTTCAATCAAAGCATTAATGCATAATTAGTTTTAAAACAATTTTTACTTTTAGCAGTACAGAATCTGAATCGGAGCACAAACAATGTGGGCACATAAACTATGCATTTACCTGTTTTGCACTGGAAAAAGGCACAAAAATAAATACATATCAGCTAATTTTTTTCTTTTTAATAATAAAAAAGTGAAACTAATATATTTACAATCAGTGATCTATTCACGTCTTTGCATCTACTCAGTTTGATGACTATGACTTATAGATGATAAAACCCACAATTTAGTTTCTCAGAAAAGTAGAATATTATGTCAGATGAATAGGTCTTTTTTTTTTTTTTTAACTTGGACGTGTCAGCCTTCAGGTACTATATAGCAGGAGGCTGTGGTTGTCTGTCATCTACTTCATGCTATTCGGCAGCATGGGCAGGTGCCAAGTTCTGCTGGAAAAGAAAACTAGCATCTCCATAAATTCAGTGATCAAAGAGAACATATGATGTGCTCTGAAGTTTCCTGGTAGAGGCCTACGCTGACTTGGACACAAGGAGTCAACCCAGGCACATAATATGGCTCCCTAAATCATTACTGGCTGTGGAAACGTCTGCCTGGAACTCAGACAGCTTTAGCTTATGGACCCTTATTTTCTGTTGGTTTTTACATCTTTTTCTACTGAATCTTTTCCTTCTACTCAACTTTCCATTAGCATGGTGCACATGATCATGCTTGGTACTCATGATCATGAGTAACTTAAAAATCATTTGGTGAAGTGAAAATGGGGAAAAAATTTAAACATAATGTCTTTTTCAGAAGAATCAGAAGGCTGCATGTTACTGATAATTATTATTTAAAACTTCTGTGTGGAAGATCTGTCTCTGTTTCATTTTGATGAACAGGGCCACTTTCTTTAGATTACTTGTCATGTCTCAGTTCTGATTAATACAGCCGTTTGTATTTAATGTGTAACATGGAGTGTGTCTGCATCAATTAAAGGCCATGAACGGAGCAGAATAACCAAATGGTGTTTTGTTATATATCCATTACTGTTGTCTATGTTTAAAAATACACTTTGTCGGTAGCTGACTATTTTTATCTTACTTGTTTATTGGTTTTATTTTTAGCACATTGAATATTTGTGTGCTTATAGATTGTAGAAGGTGCTGGTGCACATGCGCAGACATGATAAACTTTATGCACAGAGTTTATCGCAGAGGCAACCAAAATAAATCAATAAAAAAATTATTTCTGAATATCATAATAATAATAATTCAACTTAATTGTCATTGCAATGTCACAAGTACAAGCAACGAAATGTAGTAGACCAAGCTTGATTCGAACCCATGCTCTGTAGACCAGGCTCTCTTGGACTCTGAACTAAATGCGTCTTTCTGACCTGAGCTGACAGCGTGTTGAAGAGTTCTGGACCGGACGCTTTGGAGCGTCTGGTTCAGAGGCACATTCCAAACGCGTTTAATTCCAATCTCTACTACATACAGAAAAGAGAAAAAGAGCAACAGGGCCATGCAGAGACCTTTGGAGGGGCGAGGGCTCAAAGTTAAAAGGGGACTCTGTGAAGAAGATCTTAAAACACTGTACAATAAAATAGCAACAACCCATATTCATGTAAAGTCAACTATCTTATTTTCCGGACTATAAGTCGCAGTTTTTTTCGTACTTTGTCCGGGGGTGTGACTTGTACTCCGGAGCGACTTTTGTGTGAAATTATTAAATCATATCACATGCTATTTTCACACTAAACCGCAAGAGGGCGCTCTATGCCTGTGTTATTCTACCTCCAAAGTCCAGCTGTTTACAAGTGACACCGAGGATGAAGATTTCATTCGATTTAGTGATTTGGAGTGACACGGATGGTTCCGTAAACTTGTTAGCATGTTATTTATGCCATAGTTATCTGAATAACTCTTAATATGTTACGTTAACATACCAGGCACGTTCTCAGTTCGTTGTTCATGTGTCATGTAACGTTAGCATACCGTACAATTATTCAGCCTGTTGTCGTCTCTATTCTATTTTTATTTTAATTTGCCTTTCAAGATGACATGTCTATTCTTGATGTTGGATTTTATCAAATAAATTTTCCCCAAAAAATGCGACTTATACTCCGGTGCGACTTATATATGTATTTTCCTTCTTTATTATGCATTTTATGGCTGATGCGACTTGTACTCCGGAGCGACTTATAGTCCGAAAAATACGGTAGTACTGAAAAATTCTTTAAAAAACAAAAGACTACCGGAATAATGTGGTGCATTATGTTGGGCTTTTCGTCCATCCAACTGATCACATCCCCTGGCGTATTGAAGCTTCTAGCCTGGCAGCTTTACGCTCTTATAAAAATACAGTTTGACAGCAGAAACAAAGTTGAAGCTGAGGCTATTTCTGTGCCTATGATGTCACTGTGACTAGTCGATCTTGACTCCATTTATTTATCATTTTATCGTTGACTTTAAAAATATGAGTAGCTATATGAATATGCAATCCCTAGTTATGGACTTGACACATGGGAGTGGCGAACAGCGAAAGACTATAGTTTTCTGTGACAGCAGACACAACAAAAGTTTCATATTTTTCATAGTGGAGTAAGTTTCTCTTAGTGTCTGTTGACTCCTAGGAGATTACATTACTTGCTTTCTGCTGCGGCAAAAAAAAATTGATAATTGGTTATATTTTATTGGTTGCCGTGTAGCAGAAGGAGGAGCTTAGCACCATTCCTGCAAGAACCATAACTGCATGCTTATTTATATTTCATACTTACAAAGTTAGGCATAGTGATTAATAGTGACTCATTTTTTTTAATTGGTTGACCACAGTTCTTCAAATTTGATAGCACCCTTCCTGTGTCTGCCTTGCAGCAATTTGCACATTAATTCTGTGAAAAATCAGGCTGTTTTTTTTAGGGAACACCATTCCCTTTTTCCCACTGAAAATCTGCCCAGATTCTGCAAACTGAGGGCATGCTGACCATTATCTGTTACAGACTAAATTCTTATATATTTTTAGTTATGAATTAATAGATTAAATGATCTATTAAATGTAATAGATCATTTATATAACATTAATTGACCAACCTGTCTATAGCTTCACTTTATTGCATTTGGCCTATTTTAATGTGATTGAGTGAACGTCCTTCACCTTTTATGGAGCACTGATGTGGCAAACATACAGAAGAAACTGTAAAATGTGTGAACAACGGTGCCCAAAGAGAGAAATCGGGTTGTATATGCAATTCACTGAGAGTGGGAGGTGCCAAACAGACAGCTCTACTGAGTTGCTTCAGTGGAATGCCAGCCATCTGATGTGGACATGTTTTTACATGAAGACAGGTTAGCAGCAAAAAGTATGGCAGTATGTGTGACAAAGGTATCTTCCCAGCTATGTGTGTGTGTGTGTCGGGGGGGGGGATCTGCTTAAAAAGTATCCAGATATGTCAGACATTGCTTGTTTTTTAGTGTCTTCAACCTTTTGCCTCTACATTTAAAGGATCCACGATTAGTTGTAACAATGGACCTTATAAGAGTAGTACTGTAGGCTTATTAGTTTTTATAAATTTTTATAAAATATTGTCACACGAACATCGCCATGTTGTTCACACTGCAATGCATTCTGGGTAAATGACATCAAATTGGGTCAACTACCTGGCTCCTCCAGCCAAAACAGTGATGAGTAACGTTATTAAGCCTTTTCAAACTAACCTGTTGAAATTGATTGTAACATAGAAATAACAAGAGGTAAGGAAGGTGAGGAGGACCAAACAGAGTTGAAGAGGTCAGACTGTGTGATCTGGATTTTTTTAAATTACAGCCAACAGTGACACAGTATGGTATTGTCTAAAATTACACCAGTCAAACGCAATATGATAAAAAACAACTTAGGTAAAGTTAGTCTTCCTGTGTTTACTCTGTTGACACCAGTACAGAATGGAGTCAATGGTGACCTCCATTGGTGAAAAATATAACAAAATATATACCGTAATTTCCGGACTATAAGCCGCGACTTTTGTCACACGCTTTCAACCCTGTGGCTTATACAAAGATGCGGCTTATTTATGCATTTTTTTCTAATGGCCACCAGGGGCGCTCGAGCAGAAAAGGTAAGA
>CAEFZY010016735.1:0-12966 GCA_903066815.1 Brachyrhaphis roseni
TTTTCATACATTTATGCTAGGGTTGCCCAAGTCTAGTTTTCCAGTTTCCACTGCAACTTTAGATGCGTTCCTTCTCTAACACCTGGATCATTGACTCATTACTAGGCCTCTACAGAACTGAGTTGCTGCTAATGAGGGAAGTCAACTTTTTGTCTGGGGTATGTTTTACCAGGGATGCATCTAAAAGTTGCAGTCTGGAGGACTGCACTTGGGCATTCCTGATTTATATCGTCAATGTGGCCCGCTGAGGGTGGCCAGTATGCTGAAGTGGCCCTTGGTGAAATTGAGTTTGACACCCCTGTTCTACGTTAAGAAAGGAGTGTTATATCTTTGGGCTTAGAAAAATAATTTTGCTGGTCAATTTTAAGTTAAAATAAACTCCAAGTTGCAGTGCCCTTCATGTTTTTCAGTCATGGTGCTGCAAACATTTGGGGGCTGAAAAAGGTATTTCTTTTAACTAGTGAGTTATAGACAGATTTAATCAGTCTGACCTGTTCATCAGAAATGGTTTCAGATTTGTGCCAGTATCTAAAATTCAGATTTGAACCTAGAACCCACGGGTCATGAGTTTTTGCTGTAGACTTTGGCATGCTGTTGTGGATTGTTTGAGTTTGTATCCATAATTATGGAGTTTTTATTTAGTACCTTTTTTTGCCCCCCTGTGCCTCCAGGTGGCACCAGTTGTTAAGGAGCGCATGATGAAGAAGGGCAGCATGATGGTGGGCTACCAGCCCCACAGAGGTCAAGCCAACTTCTTCAGGATGGTGGTGATCAGCCCTCAGGTCAGCAGGCAGGACATGGACTTTGTCCTGGATGAGATCCACAGGCTGGGAAAGGACTTGTGATACCCTGACAGTTTCTCAGGGGATCATATTTTCTGAAAGTTTATAAAGAATCCTTTGCGGAATCGTGTCCCTGCATATCTTGTATTAACAACTCGGTCTGAGTTGAAATTTGTTCTTGGAATATATTACTTTTGGCACTTTTGCCCTCAATGACTCTTCCTCATATTTTCAATTGAGGAATCTGTTATCACGAGTGTAAAAAGCAAAGAAAAGTGATCAAAGTTTAGGATGTGGGGTTTAGAGTTGCGTTATGCAAGTAGTTTTCAGCACACAGCGTTGTAAGAATGCAACATTATTTTCATGTCATCTTCAGATTCATACTTTGTATCAAATATTTTTTCATGGAACTGGAACAATAATAAACCAACTATCTCTGGTCATTCTGAAGCGTGTGTTGTTAACGTCATTGTGTAAATGAGACTTCAGGATCATGGGTCATAAGGTCAGATGTATCCATTGGTCACCACATTCTCCCCTCTCAAAATAAATGCTGTCTGTTCATAGCAGTGTTCACAAAAACCTTTGACACGGGGAACGTCTCAGGCAGGACATTTATGAAACGCGTAGGACAACTTATGTGCTTCACAATTGTATCAATTTAATAATGTTTATTTTAGTGACTTCTAACATTTGGATATTTTACACTGTGCTACATAAACATGATGGATTAAAAACTGTACAAGTACAAATTGCAGCTGCTGCTGTTATGGCAACAGCTTCTGAAGGTGAGATTGTAAGCCCTTCAGTAACCATATGCCTGATCATTACTGTCAGTTATGTGCCTGACAGTAATTATTCTGATGATGATTATTATGAGGGCTTTGATGAACCGGCAACTGTAGGAAACTGGAGGCCGATCTCCAGTTTCTGATTTCAGCATCTCTGACTAAAGATGTACAGGAACTTTCTACAGTTTGGACTGTAATCTGGTATAAGTGTGGGTAGCTAATAAGAGGTCTGATGTCAAACATATTTACATTAAAATTTATTTAAAAATTTCACTTTGTGCGATTTTATGGTTAATAGAAACACAGCTACTGTTTGATGTGAGGATGAACACTTAAATTTCATGAGTTAGTGCTGTTTTGCAAAACCTTTCATGGAAAAAAGTAAATCAATAACAAATAATACAAGTAAACTCATGAAAATAGCACAAAAATGATGGAAATGAAGGCAAAACACAATGAATATAAAAAGGAAACAGTGCTGTTCAGTGTACATACAAAATGTTCAAACGTCAACATTTAAAATGCATCAAATTTATAGACTAGATAAACATATTTAATGCAATTTTGTGGATTGACAATTTTTGGAAATTACAGCTCATCTATTGCTTTTGTGTGGATAAAAAGTAGAAAATTTGTTGTACATGTACAGATCACCAGATGTCTTTGCAGGATTCAGGTGTTGATACAGACTGTCGTTATGAGTACCGCTTCTGCTGATTCCTTTAGCTTCCAGAAAACGATGGACCTTTCAAAGTCCATCCACAGTGGATGAATAAAAGCTCTTGATGGAAATCCTGGATCACAAGTCCTTTCCCAGGCTGTGGATCTCATCCAGGACAAAGTCCAAATCCTGCCTGCTCACCTGAGGGCTGATCACCACCATCCGGAAGAAGTTGGGCTTGTCGCCATGCTTCTGATATCCAATCATCATACTGCCAGACTTCATCATACGCTCCTTAACTGCTGGCGCCACCTGCAGCCGAAGGAGAGAGGCTACAACTTTCACGGTCTTTAATCTTTACAGACTGACTCCAGCAGAGGTCTGGTTCAGGAATGAAAAACTGAGGATTGCATGGTTAAAAATCATGGAGTGTTTGCTCAACATTAGCTTCATGGTCCTAAGAGATGAGTAAAAGCAGTTCTTATGTTTTACCATCTAACTCAACTAAAAAAAAAAGCAGTGGCATGTGTAAGAAAAAGCAGAATTTACTGTTCAATGATTAAACCTGCAGTAACTTTTTTAAACACGATTTTACATATTAGATGAATCTGTCACTAGCTAGCATAGTCTGTTGTGGATGCTCAGGCTAGTTAGCATGCCCACTGAGGATGGCAGATAAACAGTTTTCCAGTAATGGTAAGTAGTTTCTCTGCCATTAGCACATTTAGCAGTGAGTGCATGAGGATGAGTGACAGCACTAAGACCCGCCTGCTGGCTCTGATTGGCTGTTTTCAGGTGGAGGTGGCACATTTCTTCAGTAGCAGCAAAAGGAGCAGGTGGAGGAGATCAAACTTTTCACAGATTATCTGTCACGAGTCACGACATTGTGACAGTTTTAACAAATATGCAAAAGTCATATTTTTTTTAATGAAAGTTGCATACTGTAGCTCTAGCTGAACAAAGATGCTGAAGCTAATGTAACCTTCATATATTAAAAACAGACTCCTTACAGTGTGTAGCTTCTTCCACAGCTCAGGGCTTTGTGGAAGGTTCCTCAGACTCAGTGGGATGTACCAGAAGCAAACATTTGCAAACTCAGGCTGTGAATGACATTTTTTTTTTTCAAAATGAAATACTTTAGATATGGAAATGTGTCACATATCTGATAACTTTTGGAAATAACTACCTCAATGAATATATCTGGAATTGTACGTATACTGGTTGAAAGAAAAACCCACCTCTATTACCAATCTGAATCCTTCTCTTTTTTTGATCTCTTGTGCGAGATACCTGCATTACAAAGAAGATTTAAAATCAGAAGAGATTGATGTGTCTGATCTGACTTCTTAAACTCAGCCTGTTCACACTGGGCCAGGTTCTGGTTCTGCTGGTTTCTTCCTGTTAAAGTGGAGTTTTCCTCTCTGCTGTGGCTACATACATGCCCAGTATGATGAATTGCTGCGAGTCAATAACTTGATGCAATCTTCTGGGTTTACTTAGACAGAAAACTTTTTTTCAACAAACTGAATTTTGTGTTTTCATTAGCAATTAGCCATAATCATTAACTTTACAAGATATAAAGGCTTGAGCTATTTTACTTCAAGTGTGATGAATCTATGTGACATATAAATTGTACTTTGAAACAAGTGACAAAAAAAGTAACTTTTCAAATTAGTACTTTTTTTACAATGCACCTGCAGAGTTTTGACTAAATGTCTTCAAACTACCCGATTTAAATGTAAACTGTGTTCGTGCAGAAAGATGCCATTTGTTCAGTAATTTTTTTTTTTACAAATCCTTCAGTCGTATTTGTTTGACTATCAGTTCTGCACATCTTTTTGTAAGAAAAAGTCAACCATCCCAGACTCCTCTTCCCAGGACTCACCGGGCCAAAGCCAGAGCCCTGTCCACCCTGTACTCCAGCTCTCTGGTGCCTAAAGCTTTCCACACGAGCCAGAACTTGAAGGCGTCCGGCTTCCTGCTGCACTGGACCGACTTGTCCCCTGTGTCATAGCTCACATCGTAGAACTTGTCCTGCTGGAAGAGGTATGAAGCCCCAGCACAGTGGCAGCGCTGAAGGAGACACTTGTAAAAAGAAAAAAAAAAAAAAAAAGTTTAAATACAATTGTGAAAAAATATTCAACTTTAGGGAGCTAAAATATTGTTTTACCATAATACAAAAATGTAGATTGTTGCCTCCACTAGTGACTTTTTAAAAAAAAAAAATTAAATACCTTTCTCTGCAAAAGATCAGGTAATCTCTTACACTCTTGTCTCGGACCAGGAAGGCGGAGCACTGCAGGGTGGCCATCAGCATTTTGTGAAGGTTCCAGGCAACAGAATTGACTCTAATCAGGAACAAACAGAAACAGTAAGCATGTTTTCAGTCATAATTAACTCCAGTCTTTTCATAAATGTATAAATGAAAGTTGAGATTATTTTTTGTCAGCAGTGGCACTGGTAGGTTATCCACTGTCACTCTATTCAAATAAAACAATAATAAAAATTGCCCATTGATCAATTATTGTAATTTTAGGTGATTATTAGAATGCATATAATCTGCTACTTTTAGGGGGTTTAACAACATATTTAGCTACAGATGCTAGTAGTTTTGATAATGCCATTTTATTATCTGTGCTATTATTAAAGGAGCATTTTTGGAGTTTTGGTTTCAGTCTTGCTGACTGACTGAGAACCTTTTGTGTCTTCTACAGTGTTTATTGGCTGTGGCATACTGCAGGGCTTTATTCTAGGACTCCTTATTTTCTCTGTTTCCGTCAGGTTCCAGTTTGAGAAAATGTGGAATTCAGTTTCATTGTTAGATTGATGCTTGTCAAGACTACATTCCTTTGAAAATACTAATTCTGTCCAGTCTTTGTTGAAACGCTTAAATTTCATTAAAGTTTAAATGATCCTGAATTTTCTGGAGTTTCAAAGATGAGAAAAGTGACGTCACATTGATGATCTCGCCCAAGATGCCCCTGAGAAAATCCCCAGGTGAACCTTGGCTCCAGATTTGAACCCCACTGCCCCTAATCTGGGGGTAAAATCAGAAGCCGACCTTCTGGTACACAACTCAGCTTTGTCTTGATTATTGTAACATGCTATGAATCATTAACTAATTAAATGCAACTAAATGTGACCAAGTTAATTAAATTTAACTAAGATTCTGTTAGAAATGGACAACTTTGACTTAAAAACGTAATAATCAAAATGACGTACTATGCAGTGCATGCTAACATTTTGTATCTGTGATTTTACACTTTTAAGACCCTGCCATGCTGTTAGGGTGTGTCCTCCAGAGGGAGTCATCTTATTCTTCTAGTTCAGAACTCAGAATGTTTTTATAACTTACTCTTAATTAGTCTGATGTTATTATCTGTCACTTTGGAGGGTGAATACCTTTTTTTAATCTTTCTAAATGAGATCTTTAGGGAGTGGTGCTCCAGCCTGTAACAGATGCTTTTACATACATGTGACCCATATGGGCACAAAATACCCACCGACAGCGCTGCTGCTCACCTCTGGATGCCTTTTAACAAGTGCTTGTGCTTCTTCGACACAAGAGCGCCTCCACCCCAGCATGCCTGAGGAAAATAAAAAATACAACAATGATGATATGAGCTGCTGTGGAGACCTGGGGTAATAAACCAGTGGAGCAGCTCACATCCACATGGAGCCACAGGTTGTGCTTCTCGCAGATGTCGGCGATCTCTTCGATAGGATCAAACGCGCCAAGCACTGTTGTTCCAGCAGTGGCATTTACGAAGAAAGGAACTGCACCCTGAAGAGACACATGTGCAAACGACAAAAGACATATGAAAGATGCAAAAAGTTAAGCCACTCGCCCATCCATACACACACACACACACCCCCAGACACCCCCACACACTCAAATTAGCAGGGTGGCTCACCTCACTTTTTGCCAGCTGTATTTTTTCTTCCAGAGCAGATGGAATCATTTTTCCGCTGAAAAGGAGGGAATATATGGTTTAAGATCAACTATATGAGGCAGCCATTTTAAAACAGTGTTAATCTCACCTGTTGCTGTGAGCTTTTAGTCTAGTAGCATTACATCTTTGTTTGGATTTTTCTTTTTTTCTCTTTTGATCACAAAAATGCCATGTTTGTCTAAAAGTGGAGCACCAACCAACACTTTTATTAGGAACAAGCTACCCTGTTTTACAGTAATCAACCTGTGGAGCAGATAACCTTGTCTTATAGGGCAGTATTATGTGCTTTCCAGCCATATAGTATCATTCTGCAGCAAAATCAAGTAGCAATGTTACCTTTGGTTGTGACAAAAATACTGCATATGTCAAGAAATTTGACTTCATAATGTAGCGCCTTGAAATTGGCCCTCTATCTCTTTAAAAACTCTTTCTGAAACTCCACCTTCAGGAAGTCATCCAACATGGCTCCTGCATTAACCCTTTAACAAAGTTTTTACAGCGTCGCAATATGAAGTAACAGATAAGTAGTTCCACCAGCTGTTTGCTAATTGCTGATGGCTAGCTCAGTCCAAATAGGTGTTTTGCACACCTGAATGGTTGCCATACGAGATTCAAGAATTTCTTAAACATGCATAAATGAATCAATGCAACACTCCAGGTATGTTCTTGATGGGGGGATAAAATTATAACATGCCGTAAGCTCCAAAAAGTCGCTTTTACACAATAATGTTCCTTTTCCTAGTTTAAGAAAACTATTTTGTACAACTGGCTCATTTATTTTTAAATTACATCTATATTTAGCTTGTGTTTAGTTTTACAGTGCCAGATAAAAGTACCCCTTACATATTACTTTTGTTTTTGCTTTTTGAGAAATAATACTTGAAAGAGGATCAGAAAGAGTCAGGAACAGCTTACCTGTTATCAGAGGGCACCACATAAACGTTCTTAGTGCCAAATCCCAGCAAAGCTGCTGCCTTAGTGATGGAGTAATGAGCCTGAAAACAATAAAATTGCTTAGAAATCAAAATATTTGCAACGCTTACTTTTCTATACTTATATTTTATTTAAAATAACAAGAAACTGTTTAACTGACTGAAGGGCAACTAAATAACCCTAATATATATTTCACCAGTGGGATCAGCACTTACTTCTTTCTCTCCATTATTAACATATGATGATGTGAAAATGTATTTTCACTCTTAAAGCTTTCTTCAGTTTTTTATGCCAAGATTGTGAAACTGAAATACATATTTTGTAACAACACATTTCATCAAATAACACACATAACATGATGCTTCCACTTCTCTACTTTGCAGAAGCAGTTTTTATGATCCTACCTGACTTTAGATTGGAAAACTTTAGTCTGATTCAATGTCAGACAGTTAGAAAAAAAGTCATGTCCTTTTATACAATGTATATATCTGGGTTCAACTGCATTTGCCAATGAAACGTCATGGAGAGGTAATAATGACAAAGGTTCTTCATGATGGCGTTCCCTCTTGCTTGGTCGATACCTTTGGAAAACTAATCTAATGTCTAACTTTTCTGACGAGTTTCTGTAGAATCATACCTCCTGAGACGTCAACATGACCAGTCGTGGAGAAGCGTAGATCCCGATCTCTTTGAAATCTGGACAGTGACTATACCGAGCTAAATTCACAGCATACATGTTGGACATGGAGCCTCCTGGAGGAGAAAGTAAACCCAGGAAGAGCAGCGGTTGTCAGAAACAGGATTGAAGATGCCGATAAAGACCATTGTGATTCAACAGACGACAGAAATAATGCTGCTATGCGCACCGGGATTAAAGAGTCCGTCGCCTCCTTCCTCCCATCCAATCAGCTTCATCATGGTTTTCAGTAAAGCATCCTCAATCAGAGTGAAGACCGGGGCCATCTCATATGTGTATCTGATTGAATTTCATGGAATAGTGCAGGTTGGCTATAATACTTGGTATGTAAAACCAATGGTAAATAATTTTTTTCATGAGGCTTATAACATGATGCTGTATCACTCACATGCTGGTTTTCATTGCCTCAGTGATGAAGCTAGCCACCATGGAATGAGGCTCCATCCCTGCGAACAGCTGGTTGAAGAAACGAGGATGACCTGCAGAGGTGAAAATGAGCACCTATAAGATGATGGAGCTTATCGACTGGTTGACACTTCTCCAAGTCTGAAACACCAACCTAAAGTGGCAACTTGTGACTTCAGGAAATATATCTGCGCTTTGACTCTCAGGTTGACCTCCTGCTGTGTGTTTTTTGTCAAAACAACATCTAAGGTACTGAAAGGCCCCGCTTACCTGAGCTCAGTGCTCAGCCAGCGGCCAGCTTATGGCAGAAAGATCAGTCAAATAAAATTCATACATTTGAGTACTTTGAACTTTAACATTAAGATATATTGATCAATGAAGAATATTCAATTTAATTCAGCTGCATCCTCATGTTTGTGTTATCAAGCACACAAAATAAGAACATTTCACTCAGTTACCAGTCTTGACGCTGTATCTGATGGTGTCCCTGCAGCACTGCAGGATCTTGGACTCAGACTCTCCCGTGTCTTTGAGCTCGAGGTCCAGCAGCTCCTTCAGCTGCTCAGGGGATCGCCACTCACACACCTGTTTAACAGAGGCCAACCTTTACTGTCACACATCCTGTATAGTTTGTAGCACAGCAGCAAAGTGCTGAGGAACAGGAAAGAAGGACATAGTTTGACCTTCTCTTTGACATTGGTTGCTTTCTTCACGGCCTCTTGGAGGATTATTTCCATGGCTTGTTGGATGAAGCTCTCTGCAGCCTCCATGTCCTCAGCAGCACCTGGAGAGCCTTTTTCTGGGTTCATCAGCTCTCCCATGGTGGTCTGACCTTTAAAGTTAATCACATACAAATTCATATGAATTTATGGAGAATCTTATATAAACAAGCATGCTACCAACCACACACACACACTCAGTCGTGTTTTCATGACTTGTGGGAACATTACTTTGACTTTATTGACACATGCACCCCTACACACGCCCACAGAGGTTTAAATTCAAGTATTTTTCAGATACACTACATTTTTGCACTAAATTGTTGCAAATGCATCTTGTATTAACTTGTACTGTGTATTTTTCAGTGATGTTGTCATTGTTCTGATGATAATATGTGCAAATGTTTGTTGCTGTGTTTTTTTCAGTATTTTGTTTTTATCTCTTTCTGCAGGCATAGAGGCAGACTTCTAGTTGTTGATTCTTTCTCTCCTCTAATCCTATCTCCTCCTTTCCCTTCAAACCTTTTTACCACATTTCTCCCTTTTTTCATCTCCATTGCATTTGAAATAAGCACAAAGCTCTTTCATATTTTCATAGAACAGATTGGCAACAATTCTGGTAACAATTCTGATTGTCACGATTAGCAAGTAACAATGTTCCGAGATTTTAATTTAAATTGCACCAGTTGCAACATTAAATTGCACCTGGTGCAATTTAAATTACATATTAATTTAGATATTAATTTAATATTAAATTAATATGTAATTTAATATCAAATTAAATTACATATTAAAGTTTTCTTTTCAAGTCAGATATTCTGATTCCCCAACATTCTAAATTGTTGTGACTCAGACTTATTTAATAAGGAATCACTTATGATTCTTTGACATTTTTAATAGTTTCTTCATAAATAATTTGTCCTTGTGGAAAGATGATATGAAATTCTATTTGCATCCTGAACAGTGATCTGCCTGTCCTGCAGCATTGCACCTTCAGTCGGGGTGTGTGTGTGTGTGTGTGTGTGTGTGTGTGTGTATGAAGTGGTCATTAGGTGCATATGATTCAATCAATTCAAAAACGTTGGTCAGTTGTTTGATACTTTGATCCTGTTTTGTCTCAATTGTGCTAACAAATAATGTAAGGATTTTACTACTGGCTTGTAAAATAAGATTTAAAGATATTTTTTTAAAATCATATTCTTTAAGTCATTTGATGGATTCCTCCACTGTTTTTTACTGAAAAAAACTGAACTTATCATTGTAACTAATATGTTTGTTAACTATGAAGACATATGAGTACTTTTTGATATTATTTGGTACTGTTTGATCAGGGCCTATAATAGAAAATTTTACAGTGTGCTTCTCACCCATTTTGTGCTGATGATGAAATCATGTCTGCATGATCTTATCATGAAATTGGTCAAGCTGCTCTCCTATAGACTTCTACAGTACCATATAACAGCAGAGGATGCCTTGATCCTAGAGACTCTCTAGTGTTTCTTCCCCAACCCAGGACTTATCTTCCCTCTGTAGCATTAAAGAACAACCCCTTTTCCTTAACAATAGACAAATGGCAAGATCATTTGAGTTGGGCTCCACAGAACTGTTGGTACATAACAGTCAGGGTTTCACACCCATGGTCCAATCAAGTCTCTCTTCTCTGACCAGAATCTATAAAAGGAGGCCAGATCCACTGTTAGTCAGAGCAGACTTGACAAACTCCTTTGACTCCATATTTCTGTTCTCATCTTGCAAGGTTTTAATAAATTTCTTATTTCTTCTCATCCAGACTCTTGTAAAAGTAGTTTCTCTTTTCAAAAAATTTTTTTCTTACTTTAATCTCTAAATTTAGACTTTTTCCCCCCAAATAATTCAGACTAATCTGGCATTAAAGTCGTAATTCTTTTACTTTTTTTCCTTCCATAGCTTTTGTTATGCAAACCAACTAAATGAATTAATTAATTTAAAGGAAAAAAAAAATCAATGAACAAAGCTGTGTTTTGTAGAACTCACCATTCATGTGTCTGTCCATACTTTAATCGTCAGATTGATGCAACTGTAATTTTTGTTGCCTGCAGCCCAATACACACTTACAGTAAGATGCCTCTATATATACAGACAGAAGGTTGGACTGTCCTGATGTCATGGAATTTCCCACTGATCCATGTGAACATTAAACTCCCAGGAAAGCTGCACCATGCCACCATGTTGCCTGATTACACCTGAATTTACAGTTTTATCTAATGCTATGCATAATTGTCACACAAGAATTATTTTTTTAAAACAAAATTTACAAATATAGTTGCATTTCAAGCAGAAGCAGGAGACTGGAGAGTAGTAACAGATAGTTATGACACATTGAACCATAACTACTTCGAGATGTGCATGTAATTACAGCAGCGATAAAAGCAATTGGGTTGCTGGAGGTGCAGAAACCAAATGGGCGATGCTATCAGCATTAATTAGCTCTAAACACCTCTGCTGGCCGCTCTCTACTATAAAACTGTTTGAAAGATTTCAGTCCATAAATTAAGCTCTGGCTAATCATTGAACATTTTGCACTTGATGACCTTCAACAAAGAAGCATCACAACATGCAGGAAAAAATACAAATAAAACAAACTACAATATCATAAAAACTTCTAAGCTGCATATCATTCTTCAGGATTTTAGTCTTACTATCTTCCAGTCATGCAATATGTCAAGTTCATTTTGCTCCAGATCCAACAACTGAGCTTATGTTTTTTCTGTTTGAACTTTTTGGACTAAATATGCAATAACTCTTTAGGGCAGAGTGGACATTTTGATGCAGGGAGAAGTAAAATACACGCAGCCGACACAAACTTAAGATTGTGCAATCCTCTTTCAGTCGATGAAACGCTGCTGTGCCACGGGATCCCTAAACTGAACATTGCCCCTCTCATTCAGGATGGAAAGTTACTGAAAGTGACTGCACTGAGGGAAGTTAATGAATCTAAGAATCTGTCAATATCAGTCACATGGGGTATTCAAATGATAAGTATAGAAAAGAAAGGGAAATCCAGGCAATATAGTCCATTGGTGACCTTGTCTGGAAGACTGGGGAGAGACCAAAGGTCATGTTATCTGAGAAAAACTTCAGTTCAGTGGGTGCTGACTTTTTGTTGTTATGGAGATACTTTCAGTGCCAGGTTCCACTCCAGCTGTGTTTCCATTACCAATATGCACAAATCAATGTCTGATGTCGAAAAAACACAGTTTCACAATTGAGATGTTGCAAGATTAAATTCAAGTCACACGTGATAGGTCATTAAAAAACATGGAAACACCGGATGTAAATATTTACAAATTCATAATTCAGCACTCATCATCTCAGAGGAGACATCGACATCTTAAACCCCGCCCACATACATTTACAGAAGAGTTGTGGATTGGAATGACACGATGTTTTCTGAACTGTGAGAGCTGTGATGGAGCCAGCTGCTCATTGTCTGGAAAAACTAAAACAAATCTTCACCCTCCTACTACTTCCTGTCGTCTTTGTTGTTTTCACCAGTAGTAACATCCGGTTTTGGATGGTGATGCGAAAAAAGTTTTACCTTTGTAGTTTTATATAAAACATCTATTTCAACATGGCTGAAAACCTCCTCTTCCTAGCGCAAAAACGTTTCTATCATAAAATGGGGTTTTTGAAGTTGGTGTGTTTCCATGAACACATCATCCATCCATTTATTTTTATAATTTCAATTTGTTCAATTTTATAGGTAATGCAAATGCAGCCAGTGCTGTGAAACACAAAGAAAAGCGGAGAAATGAACTTTAAGGCAGTCAGCTGCTTCACATGTGATCTATTCACTCACTGCAAAATATGACAATATCTCACAGGAATCTGTTCCATTTATTCTGCTGCGTCTCTCCTGCGACTCACTCTCCATGGGTTCTCTTCAGCAACCCCCTCCAGCATATATATATATACAGGGGTTGGACAATGAAACTGAAACACCTGGTTTTTGGTGTAGGGCCTCCTTTTGCGGCCAATACAGCGTC
>CAEFZY010016737.1:0-48968 GCA_903066815.1 Brachyrhaphis roseni
TACATGACACATGAACAACGAACTGAGAACGTGCCTGGTATGTTAACATAACATATTAAGAGTTATTCAGATAACTACTGTATAGCATAAATAACATGCTAACAAGTTTACCAAACCTTGGCTAACAAGTTTACCAAGGTTTGCATTTAGGGATTACTCCAAATCCCTAAACGCAATGAAATCTTCATCTTCTGTGTTGCTTGTAAACAGCTCGGCTAACTCCGAAGGTAGAATAACACAGGCCTAGAGCGCCCTCTTGCGGTTTAGTGTGAAAATAACATGTGATATGACATAATGATGTGTAAATTTCCACATATAAGTCGCTCCAGAGTATAAGTCGCACCCCCGGCCAAACAATGAAAAAACTGCGACTTATAGTCCGGAAAATATGGTAAGTGCAAATTAGCTGGTATTTGAGAAATTTTAACCTTTGCAACTAATCTGAGGCTCATTACTTATTAATTATCATACGAAAGACAAATACATGTGGTTTCCAATGCGTATTTCTGTAATTTCCAAATAAACTCTGAAACCTAAGTTGACCTAACTTGAATCCAGGTGAAAGACGTCATATGCCACTATGTTTCCCTTTCAACAGAAATGCCATTGGATCTGCCTACTGTACTGAAAGACAGGGCTAACTACACTTAGCAAGAGAATCATTTTATGAACTATTCTAAGACAACAATGATATTAGTATAAAACATACACTAATAAACACTAACAAAACACAGAATTACCTGCAAAAACACAATCTACTGTGATCTCTGCATTCAAACATGGTAGCATGTCACCACAGTATACTAACTGAATTAAATATCAATTACTGAACCCACAAATAAACTGTGTATTACTGCAGGTAACACTACCTGCATTACATGTGGCAGCTGTAAAGAATTTTGTAGATTGATCAGGTAAAGAGCTTGGAAAAACATTAAAGCAATACACCATACATTCTTAAATGGGATAGAAGCTGTATATGTTCTTTCTCATTTTCCTCGTAATCTTGCATTGCTCTTTAGGCTTATAGACACTGAGAAAGTCACTGAGGTTAGGTAAGGAAATGCTCTTTATTTCATCTAACTAAAAAAAAAAAGAAAAGCATTTGTGGTGTCTGAACAATATGCAATTGAAGATGTATGAAGTGTTGCAGATTTACTGCAAACTTTTATAGCCCTGACTCTTAAATGTCTGCTCGTGAGTCACTAAAAATGGGTAAGCTGTAAATAAAAGACCTCAAGTAGTATTTCCCCCCTTCTTAGTGCATGATGAAATCAATTTGTTCCCCTGCTCAGGATGTTAAACTGGAGCTTGTACATCATGGTAAAGGTTGTATGAAACATGGTCTCTACCGTTTATAATGTTCAGCTTGCTGACTGAAGATGACAGACTGCTTCAAGACCCTGAGTCATCAGATGTCTAACGTATTGCAGAGGATGCAGGAACAGACATCAGGAACAAATTAATCTTCACCTATAAAGCCTGTAGTTGTCCCATAAAATAAAATCTCTCATTCGATCTCATTTGATTGATTCTACTCTTTTACTGAATATTTAAACCTAGCAATATCAATGAGAAGCACTGACTTTGTATTTAAAGATGTGCATGACTGGGAAAATTGTCTTAAAGTGTATACAGAGAATATTATTCAAGAAGCAATAGATTCAGACACTGCATATTAATAGCTGGAGAATGTTCAGTGGTTGTAGTTAATGAGATCAAGAGATTAAGAGTCTATGTGAATTTATTTGCTCTAGAAGGACATAAAATTGTTTTGACGAAAGTGCTTTGACATAGACAGCTTGTGAGAAGGGAGATAATGCAAATTGCATATTTATCATATTGACAGATAATTAGAGTGATAGCTCCCATATATTTCCAACAGATAGCCACTATAAACGGCCAAAATTCATCTATCACTTTCTCTGACACTGTCACTAGACGCAGTCTGTTCTTTGTGTAAAATAAATAAACAAAAAGCTTGCAAGAAAACTAGAGTGGCCCTGAGCTGCATTTTCATCAATTTTAATTTCAGAAATATCTTTATCAAGATTGCATAGGCAGTACATTGTCTGGATCTGTGGTCACAGACAACAACTCCATCAATACTGCCTTGTGTGATTATTGAGTGGCTATAAAACTGGCAAGTCTCTGAGGTTTATAAGCGCCAGTAAAAGGTCATCCCAATTGCTAGTAACTGACTGAATTAAATAAAGTTGCAAATGTCACTTACATAAGTAAACAGTGTCAATAGACGAGTTTGGCTAATGGGCCAATAAAGCAGAAGGATCTTGTTAAAATCAGGCTGAATCATTTTTTATGCATAGGATTAAATGCTATATTTTTTTGACTGGCATGGTGAAAACAGTGTTTGAGGTCAGAGCAGTCCATTGTCCCCTAATGTCCTCCAGATGAGCTTTGGTTGGTAAGTATGAGTTACAGGCCACTGCCTCTGATGGTAATCATGCCCCAGATTATTGTCCATCTGTTGAGGAGCTTAATAAGCATCAAAAACAATAACTAGATGACTATTCATAATGATAGCATGGTCCAATAACACTAACCTCTCGCTGCCCTCAGAGCTCCTGTCGCCTACTAACATTGCTGTGGCTGCCTCCATATGGTCTACCACAAATTAGCATTCAAAGCCTTACTTAAGCAAACACTCCCAACACCTTGTGACAGTTTTTCACTGAAGATAACTTTGTTCAATCAGGGTTTGCATAACTTAATTGCATTATGTGTACCTGACATATTTCAAGCTATTAAGCTGGCCGTGAGTATGCTCAGCTCATGGTAAATACCATAGTTCCGTCTCACTTCTCCACAAACTACAGACAGTGACAGCACATGAGTTCGATAAATAAACCGTATGGTACCAGTTAACAGCAAAAGACTGAATGAAAAGCCTTTGCTTGACAAGATTAACTAAATATTTGATAGGCAAAGTTCAGAATAATAGAATAATACTCACAGCTTCTTATTTTGTGCTGTTACAGTACTTTGCAAAATTATTCATATATTTTCAAATTTTTTATATAGTTTCACATTTTGTCAAACTTCTTTGTAACAGTATAAGACAAACCAGCACATTTAGAAATGCATAATTCTCACTGAGAGACAGTAATTTGGGACAAAAATTAGTGAATCAACATTTAACATAGGTAAGACGTGAAGAAATGAGGACACGCTATTAAATAAGATATTTTACTGAGTTTGAATTTTGGTTTTCATTTGTATTTTCATCACTTCAGATTATTACTTTATTAAGGATCTTGCCATAAACAGTTCATTTCTCTGTGTTCATTATGGTAAGAAAGGTGTTGCCATATTAGTTTATTCCCTTCTGTTTAGTTTCCCACTTATTATATATATGTGTCTTGAAAATCAAAGCAACAGTAAGGTATCTGTTTTTTTTGGGGGGGGGTTCCTCGCATGTCATCCTGCCAATGGATTCATGCTATTAATTTTGAACCAGTCTCTCATCTTGGTCAAGCATGTGATAACAGTGGAAAGGACATGTCAAATGTCATAAAAAAATATTTCATAAGCAGCTTAATTTTTGAAATTTATTTATTTGTTTTCCAAAATCCACACTAGTCAAAGCAATGAATAGAAAAAAAGGCAATTTTGACATAAAGAGCTCAATGAGTTTGGAACATTTTTCTCAAAAGGATTTAAGAACATACCTGTTCTTTTACTCATTGATATTTTGATCGCTGTAATTTTAAAGTGTCTAAAATTGCACACATTAAGTGTGTAATTAATTACACATTAATTGTGTAATTATAGCGTACATATTTCTTACGCTATGTAAGAAAGATTTCCTGAATCTCAAATTAAAATTATGTAGACTGACTCAGGTCTCTGTCTTCTAGTTTGATTTATGAATCTCACTTATAGGCAGGATAAGAGTACATGTTCACCTACTCTGTCAATGTCAGGCTCCACAAAAGTGTTAATGCTTTCTCTAATTGAGACACACAGACAAATCAGGCAAGAGGAAATCTCCTGAGATATGATGATTATTAATAAAAAAAATACATAGGGAGAATGTTTTTCCCTCTCAGGGCACACCTTGGTTGCTACCTTGATCTTGATTTTTTCTAACCCATTTTTAGACAAAAATCTATTCCAGATGCACAACAGGCACATGTTGTGTCATAGGTGGTATTACTTGTTAGTGTAGACAGTTTCCAGATTAACTTTCATCTTACAGGGAAGGTGTAAAAACATTTGACAACAAAATGTTTTAAATAAAAATATTGTATAAATTTCCGAAACAATTCCCAACATATATGAATATGCAGAATGGACATCACTAGCACACAAGTTAGCCAAGTGAATGCCTCCTGGGACCTTGGCTTTGCTTTGCCTATAGGCTTCAAATGTTCCTGCTGTATATGTGAGGCATCTCCCACATTGTGTTTTCCCCATTTTTCTTCAGAATTCAATGAGGTCAACAGAAAAGGGTGAGAGGTGTTTCTTCTATGATCAAAAAACTGTATGCAATATAGAACAAAAGTGCTGCACTTCTTCACAAAGAAAACTGTTCTGTGATGCAGTAAAATCTGTATAGCATTTTATGGCATTTTTCCTAAAGCTGCCACCAACTGCTATGCATGTTGCTGTATTGAAAACACATATAATACTGTTCTAAACATGAGAAAATATAGCAGATTTTGTGGAACATGAATTTTTGTCAGACCTTTAAAGCATGTGTGTTGGTTTTGAAGAACTCCTGGATTGATAATAGCGCTGTGATGAGAACTGTGGAATTCACCGAGCGCAACTATATCAGAATTGGGTAAATTGAATAGTTGCAAAATTAGCATAATTTAATTTAACTTGATTTCATATCTGTAAATCAAATAACCATTTGGGAATAAAATTGCAAAGTTGCATAAATTCCCCTATGAGTTCTGCATATAATTATCTAATCAAATGGTTAGATAATTATATGCAGAATAATCAATTTCCCATTCAGTTTCAAGAATCTGGCATGCCATGGTGAGTAGTTCTTTGTCAGTCATGTTTGCGACTTCTGCCGGACTGCAATTTTGCGACTTCTGCTGGACTGCAATTAGTAGTACTTGTGAAAATAAATTGCTTGCTTAAGCAAAATGTATTTGTATTTAGAGGTTGTGCTAAAGCTTTAACTTTGCTAATAAAAACATGAAGCTTGATGCTTATTCTCTAATCTTCATTTTATTTGTGGTTCATGCTCCAAGCTCAAGGTCACCAAGGATTCTCTCATAATCAGAAGTGTAGTCAGGTCCTCAAAGGAAATCATTGCATTTTCACTATTGTCCAAGTATTATCATAATGACCATAAATTGTTTAAATATAATTCTTGTTTTTTATTGCTCTTAATGCAATATTCATATGGTTATTTTATGATGGCTTTTCAGCCTAAGACCCTCCGAACATGCGAAGGAAAGAAAGAAAGAAAGAAGGAAAAAAAAAGCTATTGTTTAAATCATAGTATGTTTTAGGAAAAGACGTATTGACTGCACTCTCCTTCCTTGTATCAACTATCCATACAAACAGTAGCATTCACTGCAGGAGCTATACACTGTACAGTGTAAGAACTAAGAGGCTTCACCACCTTGCTGAAAGGCCCCCCAAGGGAAGTGGATGATGAGTGGAAGAGTGCAACTCCCAGACTTTATTTTGCCTCCAGCTTGTTTCCAGCCAGTCTGGGGATAAGAACTGGTAACCCCCCACAAACCTTCTTTTCTTGCCCTGGGCTCCAACTATATATGTTTTCCTCAATCTCTTTCTCTCTCTCCCATATCTCATCCTAGCTTTTTTGTCCCTCTGTCACTCTTCATTTGGGTCATAGTTTGGAGGCCTCAATTCTATGCTATGTGAAAAAAATAAATAATTTCATCATGATTATTTTCATTTTTTTCATCCACTGCACCATGATGACACTTTATCAATTCTGCTAGCAGGCCATTCAAAATTTTACCCCATACCCTTCATGCCTCTAGCACTGGAGAGTTTCAGTCTCCAATGTGTGGTCCCACACATGAATCTTAATCTTCTTCCCAAACAGTTGCCATCAATTATCTTGCCTTCTACTGCTAACTCTTCCCCTGCCTCCCATTTTTCCATATTAAAAGAAAACCTTTTTCTTCCTTCCTTGTTCAGACCAAATATCTTCTGTCGTTTGCCTGGGAAATGATTTCTCAGAAAACATACAGACCCTTCGCTTTTTATATGTAAAACATATGAATACAGGCATGTCTATGTCTGTTTTGCAAATGTGCATTTTAGTTTGCATATAGTGCTTTCTATTGTGATGGGCTGACTCTACAGTGGGTGGCTAAAATCTAGTTTTACCAATGGAAAAAAAAAAAAAAAAACATTTAAAGTGTCATGTAACATTATGAAGAATAAAACCAATGTATCAATTTAATAATGAAAGAGATGTATTCCATTGAATATTATTATCACAGTGAAATCCAAATTTTGTCTTTGAATATAAATGACTTAAGACAAACAGTCTTTGAATATCACCACTGAAGATCATTATGATTCAAAGACAAATAATGAAACATGCAACCAATTCTATAGCTAGAATAGAGATTCCAAATAATAACCAGTTCATAGGACACAATATCAACTCTGTTAATTCTCAGGATATCATTTGAGAGCATCACCTGCTCCATAGCTTGTTCTAAAAGTAGATACCACTAATGATATGCCGGTCAAAACAGGTCCATTATGTGGAGCAGGCCGCTGTAAGTCCTGTTTCATTAAGTTGCAGTTGTCCTAATTCATCTTAATATGGCCTTCTTACACAAAAACAATACCCCACAACTTCCATGGTGCTGGTGCATACAAATTTGAGACACCCAAAGAGCAAGACCAACATCAGATTTTATCAAGAAGGAAAGTAACTGTGATGGCCTCAATCACACTTTGGTAACATCAGTCTACACTCTCACTGCATTATTTTATTTTGCAATTAAAACATGTATTTTAGAGATGTAATTAATTTATGTAATTATACCTTGCAGTGATATTATGTAGCACACGTACAATACCACAATGTGGTTTTTGAAATGTAAGTTATATTGTTTCTCTTTTTTTTTTAAGTTACCTGTTTTGGGGAGTTGGCTGCTGCCTATCTGGCTAAGAGGCATTACCAGGAGCTGATAAGTTTAAAAGCACAATTTCAGGTTTTAAAGTCAACCATGTATTTCCCAGCAAAGAGAGTATTTTAGGTTTAGTAAAATTAAACTTAAAAATTATTTGGGATGAAATAAAAACAACATCTTAGTTTTTAAAAATTATTTTTGTGACACCAGTTGCCTTCGTTCAACAGAAGATGGACAGGAAGAAGGCACTGAGGCAAAAGGGAAAGACATGCAGCAAATGGCCCAGGTACGGTGTATCAAACCAGCGGTGAGGATTGTAGACTATATTTGGTATGTATGCCATCAGCATAAATCTATATTTGAAAATGCAAAACAAGTGATTGTGCAAGGAATGTAACTTTAACATTCCCTGTAACATGTCCATAACAGTCCATTTCACGACAGCTGCAACTTCAATTAAAGCGTGTTTTTTTTCCCCACAGGCACATCTGTTTCTTTTATTTTTTCAGCCAGTGATAATCACAATAATTGTCATTGAGAAGAGCACATGTACGCAAACAAGTTTGTGTCATCCTACCAGCAAAGACTGGATAGTTTACTCTATAAATCTTCTAGAACACGCGGACAACAAGAGATATTCAGTCCAACAAGGACAGACTGCTGTAATCATAATTTTTCATGAATAAAATAATACTGTCGATATCGAGCACAGTCTGTTTGCTTGACAAGAAATACATGCAGTGAATTATCAATGTAGCGTTTCAAACTACTGAACATTTAGAAACCTGAACTAATGTGTTGAGCCTCTCTGTGAGGATTTCAGCATATTTTGCTGCCTAGAGGCACTGCTCGCGGGCGAAGCTTGTGAAAACATAGAGATTCGAGTTCTTAAAGCTCAAATAACCCTAAGCACCTACAAAGCCTTTGTTGGAAGGCAGTAGAAATCAAATCTACTGTTTTATTATTAATTCATTCATTTTGCTGTTTGTTAAGACATGCAAATTAAAATGTTTATTGACATAGAAGCTGAATAGCTGTGTCATATTTTAAAAGAAGAGCTTTAATAAAATAGTATTTCAGAAGTAGGAAAAAATAATTCCATTGTTAATAATAAATAATTGCTCAGAAGGATCTAAAGAGCATCGTGACACCCCTTTATACAATCCTTAAAAAAATGTTTAACATTATTCTTATAATTAGTATTAGTTTTGTGCCATAGCACACCACATAATAGACAAAAAATGCACCTGAAATTATTGTGTCTTTTCTTTTTAAATATTTATCCACAGATTTTTTTTCCCTTATTAAGAGTGCTCAGTAAAAATGAGGAGCAAATTAATGTCTATGTTCTATCAGGGAATCTTTACATAATTAATTTTAAGTTTAATTATTTTTAATGCACATATGTTTTAATAATACCCAACTATGGCTATACTGCTGTCCCTGTCACCTATGGTGCATTTGCAGCAGAACTCATCTCATCATGACCCTAAACAACGGCAATTTAATTTAATGCTTAGCAGACGACTGTAAGACATGCACGAAACACTGGAGAAATATATGAGTGGAAACAACCAGCTGGAGAGAACACAAGTCCAGCACAAAATTTGATCTATGTTCTTATTTCAGAAGCGTGAAAACATAAATTTTATTTGAAAAAATTCAGTGCAAGAAAAATGAATACAAGGAAAAACATGATTTTAAAGTAAAACTGAAGATATGAGTGTACATACAGTTTGATTAAAAAAAATCTATTTTCTGTTACATTTTTCCCTTTATACATTTTAAACCACAATACGCAGTTATATTTAATACTATTTGAATGCATGTGTAGTGGAGTAAGTTTCCCTACTAAATTATGGGAGACTACATTATCTCCTTTCTGCTGGAAAAAAAAAACAATCTGAAAAATGCTTGCATTTTAATTGGTCGGAGTGCAGCAGAAGGATGGGCTTGCCCAGGCCGTCCCACGACAGCCACGACTGTGTTTTTACTTATATTTCAAGTTATATTTTCAAGTTTACAAAGTTTACAATAATGATTAATGTAATCTAATGTGCTAATGTAATTAATCAGATTACATTTTTTAATTGATTGACATCACAATCATCAGTGACATAAAGCCATTTAAGATTTTTTAATAGTCTCATGGAAAATAAAAATCTCTTTTGGAAGTAGCACAACGTTCAGTGATTGATTAAATTTTTACCCTACAATAAACAGATTCAGTGACTTTTAAATAATGTAGACATTAGTTACAAAGTTTTGCTTTGTAAATGACAGGTTTGAATATAGAAATATATTTTCTTATATTTGTATTTAACTATACACTTTTAACTATTTTCTATTTATTGTATGATTAAATTTAACTTTAATATGCTAAGACAGCCAGGGCAAGATGCAAGACTTTTAAACTGTAATTAATAATGCATATAATAAATAAACATGAGCAAGTGGATGTCTTTTTAGGTTTTCTGTTTAGGTTTTAAAAACAGCTGAAAGCACAACAAACTAGTAGATAAATACTTGACGAAATCCTTTCTCAGGCAGAATCTTATTGCACATCATTTTTAATGAATTAATAAATGAATCAACAGCCAATTTATCAAACATGTCAATGAAATGCACATCACTATTTTCTACATGTCATTTTGTGGCTCTGTAGAGGGACACCCTGCAGCATAGGATAATAAAAGCGATACAGTTATGACAAACCAAGTTCCTTCCCTTACTCTTCTTACTCTACTCATGTGTCATTTATTAGTAGCTAGTGTGCCAGGAAGAAGCCATTGCTGATGCTTTGGTCAAAACTACTGCAATTTAAAAAAAATAAACTTTGAAATATAATAAAAAATATTCCTTAAATGGGCAGCAACTTTCTTATGTTGCCACATTTACACTTTGTGACTACACTGTTGAATCTACATTTAGCTAATGAAATAAAAACATAAACACATCAAGAGAGAACAAAAGCATGGAAAAGTTCAATTATGTAGTGCTAAAGTTAAAAATGTAGAAAAATGTACTCTGAGTGCTTCATAAGTTTAATTATTTCTCAAGTTAACATTCTACATTTCCAAGTTATGGAAATGTAGAATGAATGTCCTCTTTTAATATAAAAGCTGATACCAAAAGCTTAAACTTCCCACTAAAACAGCAACAAACAGCATAATCTCAAGTTATATATTTTTCGGATTTATAGAATAGGCATCCACATAGTAACAAACAACTGTGAAATTGAAAATTGACAAAACAATATCGCTTTGATTAAAATGTTGCTGATTAAAAATGCAAGAATGCAAACCTAAAAAATACAAGAAGAATATATTAGTAAATCAGCTAACAAAACCCACAACTGAGGTGGGAAACTCTGGCCTTAATGAAAGAGAAGCAAAGAAAATCAGATTGAAAAATTTACATTTTAAACTCTGTATTCTTTTCTTTTGTTTTCAAAACCATGCACTATTTATATTTGTCTATCACAAAATAATTTATTAAAATACTATAATGTTCAATGTTTTTGATGACCGGATAAATGTTAAGAGTATTTTGTTGAGGTACCAGAAGGGAGGTTATCTGACAACCATGTGGCGGTTCGAGAATTCCCAGATGGCATAAAAATGGCCTCTGCCACACCCACAAAGAGGCTCCCCTTATCAGTGACTCCAGGACTTACAGGAGCATGCCTGGGTTGACACCCACATCCTCCTGACTTTTATTTTTGTAAAAAAAAAAAAAAATGCTTCCAGCAGTGCTTAAAATGGCTGCTGTTTTAGTATCTCCCAAGTCTTTGTTATGATCTTCCAACCAGGATATACCAGGTTGCAACATAAATAATTTCGTATGGCATGGTAGGCAGGAAAAACTAAACTCTGTCCTGGTTGTGAGTGATTAAAATCTAAATTTATTCTGTCAAGAAAAAAACCCAAAACACCTTAAAGCTGTTGTATGCAACTTTTAAAATAATTTGTTTTGTATTTGTTAAAAGTGTAACTATGCTGTGACAATATAGTATGTGACAGAAAATCTGTTAAAAAAATTGAGCTCCTCTACCTTCTTCCAGTGCTTCAATTGCCATGTGTAGAAATGAACCACATGGTCAAAATGAACCAATCAAAGCAAGAAGCATGATCTTAGTACTGCCAGTCATGCTTGTATATGCACTGCTCACCCCATGCCCCTAGCCTTCTCCAGGCTACTGTTTATTCCTCAAAGTGGAGACTGCCACTAATACTCCGGCGAGTAAGCATGACCACCAATAACGCTGGTGGTCATGCCAGCGTTACCAATCACAGTTCTCCTGTGATTGGTTGTTTCTTACTGGGAGTCGTGTATTTCTGCGGCTGGCAGTAGGACCACTGGAAGAAGGCAAAGAAGCTTGATATTTTTTTCACAGATTTTCTCTCTCATACTATATTGTCACAACATAGTGACAGTAGATGAATATGTAAAAATCATAGTTATAGAAGCTACATGCTGCAGCTTTAGTGCCAAGTGTGATGTCTTTATGGTATGTATCCTTTTGATAAAATTAGAAAAATTATTCAAAAAAAGCTAAATTATTGTTGTTGTTTGCATCTCAAAACAAATATTTTATAACCTATATACATGTCCCAAGAATTATTTTTCATGCAAAACTGTTTATGTAATACCTTTTTTATTTAAAAAACAAACAACAACAAAAGGTTTTGTTGGCTCTACTGGCCTTTATTTGAGAGTAATCAGACAGGACAGGAAAGTGGGTAGTGAGAGAGGGGGAAGACACACAGCAAAGGTTATCAGGCTGGGATTCAAACCTGCGACTGCTGCTTCGAGGACTGAGGCCTTCTTATATGGGTTGTGCTCTACCCCTGCGCCGCCACCACACCCCAAAACAGCATAATACCCAATTCAGACGCTAATTGAAACATATTTGTTTTCACGCCTAGTGTATTTTGCAGAATATTTTAATTAGCAATCACAAAGATATAGGCAACTGTGTAAACAGAGGACACAGCAGAGTGGAGAGATGAAAATGATGGATTTTAAACAACCTGGTCTATCTGCATAAACTCCACTGTCCACTGAACTCAAATAAATACCACACTCCTACACCCTCAATACAATTTTTAATTGTTTGTATCACCAACAGGTCTATGTGTTTTTTGTTAGAATGTGTACACAAGGCTACACCTCAGTCATTCATTATTTAAGCTCTGCTGGGCCGTTGGGAAATTGTTTCTACCACCCCAATGGAAGCTGCTGCCTAAGAGAGCTTGGTATTAATTTTCACCAGCTGCAGCTAAGAGACTGCATGTGAATTCCCATGGCAAACATATTTGACAGCCACAATCATCTGCACCACCTTACAAGACTTATTGAATATTAGAATGCAATTATTTTTATAGTATTTTTTTTCTCTGCTAGCTCTTGTTGAAGTACTAGGCATAGATTTCAATATAAAAGAGAAACTGAGAAAATAAAAATAAAAGTCAAAACACTCAAGAAGTTTGTTACGAAGCAGATATTTTTTTCTGAGTAATAGGCTAATGTAACAATCAGTTCTAAATGTGCTAAAATAAAAGTAACTCAAACACCTTTTTACTTTTCTATAGTGCTTACTACTGCCCAAACTCTTTTTATAGCATTTTGAATTATTATAAATTGGTGTTGATATTAATTTATAAAACATTTAAAATCTGAGGGTGTGTGAAGAAGAACTTTCACAACACTGTACCCTGCACGATAACTACCCTAAAACTCAGAAACACCCAATGAATCCACCAATAACCATTAAGAAACAGAAAGTATTAGGCCAAGTCAAAGTTCACATCTTGCTCACAGTGAGATACTGTAAGGTTTCTGTTTCTTAAAAGAGTATGGTGGAACAAGAAAAATGTCAGCCACTAGGAACTCAGATTTGTGAATTACTAGTTTGGGGTTAAACTAAATGAATTGGTCTTGGGGTAGTTTCATAAAAGGACAAAGTTTTATTGGAGCAGAGGTCAGTATATCTTCTCCTTGATTACTCTTCTGACCCTGACGTCTCCAATTAGAGATGAATCTGATCCCCTCTGAATGGCTTAATTCCCCTTACGCTGTTCCCTTTTTGTTTCTCATTGTCTGCCTATCATCCATCTGCTGTGATTTTCTTTTGTACACTTTCCATCTTAAGTCCCCTATAAGTGGAAGCGAGCAAGAGAGAAGATCGATTCTTTCTCCCCATCAACAGTCAATATCCAGTCAATGCTAGGAGAAGAAGAGAAGGCAACTATATCGATGTTCAAGGACATGTCACACCTGAGTCTCTCTTTATATTTCACTCACCTGTGATAACATTGGTATTGATATGAACTTGCCTTTCATCCAATGAAAGGGGATGTAGATGAATTAAAAGCCATTATATTTATGAATTGTTTCTGCTGTGATGGTTGTGCAGAGATTCCGCACTGTCAATGTTAAAATACCCTTAACAAAACAGCTAAATCAAATAAATATATATATCTGTATAAATGTAACATACGTACATACAAGTAGGGGTGAGTACCTCGATTATTAAAATCCCTCGAGAAAAATGTATCTGCTTCGAAGCTTCGTTAAATTATATTTTATTATTTAGCGCACTGTTTTCCGGCCGGGTTATTACTTGCGTTGCGTGGAGCTCTCACTTTCGACTGGGTTGTTGACGAAGGCTAAGTGTTAGCAGCATAACATCCAGTTTTCAAGTTCAGCCTGGGAAGATTTTATTGATTCATGATAATGTCCGGGTCTTTGTTGTTTTTCGGGGGACCAATAAGCATCCTTAAAATGACTGGCGCGATGCCTGAAGTACAGCAACTTTTCTCCTCCTGGAGCTGCTTCCTGGTGACGGTTCAGAGCGAATGGCGGGGAAGAGCGCTGAAGATGTATTTATACAGGTGAGCGGATAGACTGAACACTGCGGGCGGCTGCCGATTAGATGATTAATGTAAGTGTAGATTCACGGTCAAACCGGAAAATGTATTTCATATCATCCCGGTCTCAACAAATGGGTGGCGGAGAACGTTGTGGCGGCACGTAGCTAGTAGATGTTTCTGTGTGTGACGAACAAAGGTGTCAAATCCCATCGTTAATGTGAACACAAAATCTATAAATGTTTGGGCAAGGTTAAACTCACTGAAGATGAATACATAAACCAAAAGCTGGAGTACAGACATTTTTTAATAAGTGTATTTGTGAGCCTGCCTCTTTATTATTAAATTGAATATAATTTCAGATTTTTTATAACTTTACTTCAGGTTAACTGAGAAAGTGAGCTATTGTTACAAGTTAAGCTCAAGGTTAGCTCAAATGTGAAAAATTGGACTGATGTTGATATGCGATAGTAATACTGCTGTTATGTTAGATTTACCAATGTCTTACTTTATCTTTTTTATCCGATTACTCAATTAATCATAAGAATAATCGATAGATTACTCGATTACTAAAATATTTGTTTACAACAGCCCTACATACAAGTGCATAGAATTAAGAATTGTTCTTTCTTAAATTACTTAGAGATAGATTGTATTTTAAGCACTATTTTGTTCCATATTTAATACTTTTTTATTTGTATCAAGCTCATCTTATGTATCTTATGCATTAAAACTAAAAAACTGTTTCAAGTGAAACAAATCGAATATAGCCACTGTAGATCTCAGTGAAGATTTGTGGGTTGGTTTTCAATGAAGGATAAACAAAAATAGCCACTGCCTGGTAGGATGAATGGACTGATTGCACAACAGTAAACACCCCTGAAAATGGTTACAGTTTTGTTTAGGGCCCTCTTTTAAATGACTGTGCAGACATAAAAAAGTGTTAAATCCCTTTGGAGGCATCTAGATAATTAGAAATCTAGTATAGCTGTACTTGAACACACCACAAAAGATTAGCTACTGGGAAGTCCCCTCTGGTCAGAGCAACTTCTTAGGATAGGACCAATGTTTTTTTATTTTTATTTCAACTCATATTCTATGCTGTGTGTTGAACTGGTTGAAGAAGGCAGCTGGATTTGGACTTCAGTTGATGTCTCTCCAGTACCAGTGATCTGTAGATTCAGTGTGACGTTGTTGCGGGTGAGTATTTCAGCTAAATGCAGAGTGAGTTAGATGCATTATTGCCTTTTCAAAATGCTTACACTCACAAAGTTTTGGCTTGATGCACCTTTAATGTTGAAAGAAAAAGAGTTTAATGACAGCTCTCGGTTTTGTTTTAGTGTCACTTTTTAAAGTTGCTCTACAAGATGTTGCTTTGTATGCTTAGTTCTGCGGTTCTGCTCACAAAAAACATTCTCTATGTTCTCAGGTATAAAACTATAATGTATTTGTTTGGTACACGTGCATGACTGACGGTGTCACTTATATTTCCAGTATGAATAAGTGTGTTGTTCTATCCCTTATAAATGAACAAAATAAACCGTGGATTTAGGAAGAATTGTGGTAAGAAAAGCTCAAGTGGAATAAAAATTTTGTAAGCACAAAAATGCTGAGCTATATGAATCCTAATCAGATTGATTATTAGCAAAAGGGGCTTCATAGTCACTGTTTTGAAGCGTTGCATAAAGTCTAACAATTGTTGATTATTTTTCTTTCACCATCAACATTAACAATACTAATATCAAATTTGCTTTTGTGAAGGTAAATAGAACCTCAACACAAAATCACAATGAAAATCTTCAAAATGTTTCCGTCAGGTGCATGGAATTAGTTTGGCAGACTTTGTAAGACAAACACAGACCCACTGATGCAAGACAGAGAGCTTGTTGAGTAATAACTGCACAACAGCACATACAAGTTATGCTTCCTGACACATAATTTGATTTTAATGAACAACAAGTCACAAAGAATGAAGCTCAAAAAGCCTGTTTGCATCAGCGTCCATCTGCAGGGCTGGGCTAATAAAGAGCCTGGCACATAGCACCTGGGCAGGCAGAGGAGACAAATGTGCATTTAGTTTAATTCAAGCACACAGCTCCCTCTAAAAACCAGATGCACGTGCAAGTATAATGAATGCTACATGTATCTCTATTAAAACCAGTAAAAAAAAAAAAAAAAAAAGGTGTTACTTGCAGAAGAACAAAACTAATTACTGTAGCAAATGACATCTGTCCTTTAGACTCAGGTTTTTGTTTTTTTTCCAGTCATAATTATCACAGAGTTTTTATTTTTAAAAATCCATATAATCTTTTGATATGTAGTAACAAGACAGTATTAGGTGCTTATATTAACTCATGCAACTCTGATACAGAAGCACGTTAAACTAGTAGCCAATGTTAAAGGTGACTTTACATTACATAAATGGAAATTCCCATTTATGTAAATTTCCATTACATAAATGGAAGTTTATGTAATGTAAAGTGCTAAAAAATCATTAACATCTGATATTTGAGAAATTCTATGATTCTTTGATGATTATTCAGAAATTTATATGCAGTGGCTAAGTAGTAGCTTTTTTCTGACATTCATACTACACACTGTCATCCATCCATCCAGCCATCCTGTTCTCAACCGAAAATTTTTTTTTTTTTAAAGAAAGGAAAAAGAATTACATTAAATTAAATAAGATACAGTGATGTCATGTCACCCTATAAAGTGTACAAATATTTGAGATCTTCTAGGTATTTTGACACGTTAGCTACATTATTTTATCTATTTAAATTTTAGAAACTTGTTTATAAAACAGACAATGGATTGCTCAAATACTTGCACTTGTCTGCAGATGCAATGATACATAGATAATCAGTGCTATTTGATGTAGCTGTCGACGGTCATAATTTTATTCATGATTATACAGTACATATATTTGTCTTTTCATTATTTTAAATGTAAAACCACACAGAAAAACCACAACCAATTTCACAAAGGCTACTGCTAAAACTTTGATTTTACCATCCTGAAAAATGAAACCAGGTGGGCAGTATCCGCCCCCTGTTGAAATGTCTGATTAAATGAGATTGATGAAGAAAAGGGTAGAGAGTAAACAAGAGGAAGAAATGCAGCCAAACTACTCATATGATTCTGCCAAGTCAGCCCAGCCAAGCTGTCAGGGGCTGGATAGTGTTTTCCATGAAGTGTAACAAACACCATTCTAAGAATCCTGCATGCCATTCTGTGTGCATGCATGCATATGTGTTTATGTGACTGTACAAGTCATGTTGCTGGGACAAAAATTTGTTCATGGTTTGCATTGGATTTACATTTCTTTTCCTAATGAGATGAAAAAGTCAATGTGATCCTTATCATTTTTTTTTATATTCAGATCTGATTTAGGTCAAAGTAAGTAGCTGCTATAAACCAAGTTAAAGTTTGATGGAAGGGAGTGTGCTGTGAAGTGGTAGAAACGTGCCTGTGTTGGGATGTGTGCTATCCACTTCAATTGTCAAAGACTGTCAGACGTTACCAATCGCATATCTGAGTCACTATTTACATTTCCACATATGCAAGCGGACTCACAAACACACTTGTCTCCTCAAAACACACTTTCCACCTGTCACACAGTCTCTGCATTTCCCACTCTAGCTCCCCAATCACTCACCCCCCTTCTGCTGCCGGTGGAGTCTGTTTTGTCTCTCTCACTCCCAACCCAAACCCCCCCACATAGTATGTACACAGAACAAAACAGTACTGTATTGCATGCAATCACCCAAAGTGACAGTTTTTCTGATTATAACATGAAGCGACTGCTTGAGCTCCAGACATGAGCTTGTATATTTTTGACAGATGATAACTCGCACATAAATTCGGGTCCACGATCTCTTTTACTAAGTTGGATATAAGAATACCCTTTAATTATGACTTCAGCAGAGATTAGGACTTTGTAACCATAATGGTTCATTCTAATCATATGTTTATAGGTATTTGTCTATTACAAAAATCATAAAAAACAGCAAAAATATGAACTAAGAAATTATTAAATGAATTAAAATGAAAATTGCCTACAATTAATTGAATTGTTTTTAAACCGCTAGAGCTATTTTCTCAGAATTTTGATTTTCAGATGTTTGTCATTTTGCTTAAAAAATGTCAAGGAAGGACACTGGGATCTGAATAAAAGTGAAACACTGGGTACTACCTTATGTGTTTGGCTTAAAATGTACACCTTTTATTTTATTTTATTTTTAGCAATAACTGAGACTCAACTTCTTCACTAGTTTTCTGATTATCAGAAAATTACAAATTAATTACATCTACTAGCACAAGACCAGTATGATTGATATCAGTCAATCATTTTCGTTGCAGAAGATCTACAGGAACAGGTAATCAAAATAGTTGTCATGCAAATACAAGCACTGAGGACAAAAGGACATTCCACCAGATGCAGGACTTTCAGAGCAGAGGATGACATGAGATTGTGCTGCCTATTTTACATGCATAAAGAGGAGAATGGAAAGCCATCCCTCCCGCAACAGAAGTGGTGGTGTGTAACTGTGGGTGTGGCATTTGATTATGTGGCAAAGCTGTCATGTTGCTTTCCCATTTAAATTGCATCTCCTCAGGGGGAAACACTTGTTCGTGTGTCTGCTGCGTACAGTCACGGCATGGCAACTTCGATCTCATCAGACAGTCGGGCAAAAGGAAACGAAAGAGAAATGGGTGATTGTAGCCTGCGTAGGGCTGCGTAAGTGGGATTGTTCAGGCTTTTTTCCCCTGTTCTGGTGCGTGCTGATGCATACCTTTTGCATAAACGCCTAAAATACACCAGTGAGTGTGTGAACAATGAAAGTTTAATAAAACCAACTCCTAGCATATGATTGCAATACATCATGTTGCTGTGCTTTCAGCAAGTTTCTCCGTTCTTGAGTCAGTGTGGAAAGGTTCAGGTACATATCACAAAAAGTGTTGACCTTTCTGCCCGAACGCTGTCAGAACTGATAATCATGGAATTAAGTGAATTAGAGGCTGGCAAGGGCATTTAAAATGGTTGAGGGATGAATATGTGAAAGAGACTGTAATGAAGTCAATGATGCGAGAGTAATGCCCCATCACCCGGCACCAACAGCACCTCTGCCACACACACCACCTAACTCCTCCCAGCCTGCTGCAGTACTTCTGGGCAATGTGGCAGAAGACATAAAAAAATGCAGCACATCCTTTTCAAGGACAATTAGACCTTTTACTCCTTTGGTATTCTTATTTACAGATCTACACAGATTGCACTGAATCAGATTTAGAAAAAAAATGGTACACACAAACGCAAGTATTGTAACCCTTATTTTACCATGCTTCTCATGGTAAAATAAGCATGGTAAAATCATACACAAAAATATGCCTTCCTGCCATAAGAAACAGGTCATGATTCCTCTTTAAAACATTTACTGTAGATATGAAAATCAATTTTAACACGGATTCAAAAAAAGTTCTGCAGCATTTTCTTAAGTATGTTTAAATGAAAAACTGTAGGATTGTTTTTTGAAAATTGAGACCTTTCTTTTTATTTATTTATTTTTGCTTTGTTTTGGAATTTCTTACATAAACACAACAAACAAGGAGGATATGCTGTTTTAATTAAAATTATGATGCAGCATCAAACAGAATGCCCAACACCAGGCAGCAGCTCTAAGTTATTACACAAAATTTTCATAAGACAAGACAAGAACTGAGAGACATAAGTCATTCATACACTCTTATTCAGTTTGTTTACTCTTCTGTAATATATAAAATGCATTACAAACTTTCAAATTCTTTTGAAAATGTGGCTATACGAGTTAGAATATCGCTCAGATATGCATTATGTTAAACACCCATGAAAGCCAGATGTTTCTGAAATCTCCTCAACGATGAATAACAACAGCAGTTATCAGGTCTATCTTATGTCAAAAGATTAAATAATCAGGAAGAATGTCTAACATTCATCAGATTATTATGCAAATTCCACCTTTGCTGCTGTTACACGTGTTGAAACTTAATTTCCACTATTTGTTCAATTGTTCCTTTGTGGCCAGACTGACCTAAGCCAGATTAATGAACAGCCTCAACAAATCTAGTATAATAAAATAGAAAGAGAGTTAAAATAGAAAGAGAGTTAAAAGAGTTTTTTGTCCTTGTACTGTGGGCTAGACTGAAAGCTTCTCTGTCATCTCTGAGAATATTTGATCACTTGAAAACATTGCTCTTGTCCTTTTAACAACCGAAAGCAATCATCTGGAGTCACAAGGAATAATTCTCTTTCCAACAAATATTTGAGGGAGAGAAATGCTGCCTTTTTGGTCACCTTCTATAAGAAACTTTATGTTTAGCTATTTTCTCAGCAAAGTTTCATCATGGCCCTGAAAGAGAAGGAAAACCCATGGAGCTCAGAGAATGGAACAGAAAGTGGTGACGAATGAATCAGCCTTTCCCTTGGTGGGAGCAGTTTGTTTTTTTTTTAAGCTCTGTCTAATTGGATTAGCATGTAACCTTCCCCTTCCTGACTTCTCCTAGTTTTCTTTGTTAAAAGTAGTGCTTGATTTATGTGCCACTTCTTGCTTTGCAAAGGGCATTCCAACTCACCACAGGATGTTTTTGTTCAGCTTCTTTTTAAAACAGAACCACTTTAACACACTTCAAATGAAAAATGGCTGGGAATCAGATCATTTCAAAGATTACATAAAGAACAATCCTTAGGCGTTCAGTATATCTTGCTGTTTTATAATTGTGTAATAACCAAATGAGCAGTATCTGTTGATTACTGCTCATTTGGTTCTTTTCTGTTGACTGAGATTTCTGAAGTATTCTTGGTACAGACTGAAGTTGGCATGCAAACCAGGTAGTAAGCTTACAGATTCATTGCTGTGAAACATTTAATTTAATAAATGAAATACAAGTTTGCTCTTTTATTATATACCTATTTGTTTACGCCTCAACACAATTTAACTTATCACAAAATCCCTAACTATAAAAAGTAGTTTGTTTTCCTCTGCTACAGTTACATCACAAATAGAGGAGACACAAGATCATATCATAATAAGTAAGTTTGACATATAAAGGAAAAAAAAAATTACATACCCAAAATATCCTCTTTAATGAGGATGCACAGCACCAGAGACAACCTAATATACACCAATGTTGATCCAAATTTATAAAACAATGCCCAAAAGCAGACAACCCTCACTTCAAAAATGTTTGACTAAACAATGTACTTACTGATCTATTTTCAGTTACAGCCAAAGGTTTACTAACTATGTCCACTCTTGGTAAGCTGCTAGAACGTGTCCTTTTCTTTCAGGCAGTGGGGGAGTTGACTATTTTGCTGATGTGACTAGAGATACATGACTTTTTCTAATCCAAGGTTCTTCTTTTTCTGGAGAAGCTATGCTCATTTTCTCTTCGTGAAGGGACTCGGACCAAATCTAGATCTTAATTCTAATCCAAGGTTCTTCTTTAAAGGTTCAATGACTTTCCTTTGCTTTCGCTCAAGACATTCATGTGTTTAGAGTCCCTCATTTTGCAAAAGAGCTGTCCGATTACTTGGTATCTTTGCATCTGCACCTGGTTTTATAAGTTAACTTGGTGGCGCAAGCAAGACCTCTGGTATGCGGAGACACCCTCGACCAATGAGACCACATCACGCTCAGGTATAACAGGACTCCTGCAAATAGTGATGGGTGTAAATTTGTCAGTCCTTCTGTTTTTTTTCATTTGTAATCTTGTTCAAGGTGGTTTTTGTCCTTTGTTCTCCAATAGCAGGATCCAACACTGATCATACTCATGAATTATTTTTCCTGGAAACTAAAGAAGAGATATAAATGAGATGTCAAATAGTTAGGGCTCCAGGGTGTTGATTATACTGCAGGGTGTCTTCAGTTTTAGCATCATCTCAATTCATGCCTGCATAAAGGTTTGTTTGCCATGGATAACAACCCCAGTGTTCAACTTGATTAAAAATGTTGCAATTCTGTTATGTAAACATCCTGTGCTTTATAATCTTCTTATTGATAACCTTAATGATTTTTTCTGTTCATCTCTCATCCACTCACTGTAACCCAGACTGATGAAATTGCAGGCGAAAGGGGCTGGCAGTAGGTACTGATCCCAAAGCTAAAACTGATTTCCTAGTGCTAAGGTCAACTGGCTGTAGCAAGTGGTGTCAGGAACGGAGAGGGAAAGTGCTGTGTTGTATTTGAGGACACACATAAACAGATGCCTGTGAGCTTACAGTATAAGGTTGCCAGTGCCCTAAAGATTAATGGGCTGTTTCATGTCCACCTTTAGTTGTGGCCAACATTGCAGAGCAGGCCACATATTACTTTTGAAGCTCTCCAAGCCAAAATAACAATCTCCTGTATGGTGAGATACAACTTTCTCATTCAGGTGATTGACTCTTCTGGCCCTCCACTGGTCTGGTGGTGTTTAAAGGGAGAGTATGTGAGGAAACCACAGTGATGAAAACATACAGATAGAGAAAAAGGTGAAAGCAAAAAAAACGAACACAGTAAAAGAGAAATGTTGATAAAGTCCTCCGGAAATCTATAACTTGTCTCTGGAATGTTGCTGAGGAATTATTAATATATCACTTCAAAGGAATGCCTATGGTTGGATGCCACTAACAAATAATGGACTGCCTTTGGTAACAGAGATAAAGGCACAAGTGATGTTCTCTTTCAGAGTCCCAGACAGTAACTTTTCGTGTCTAGTTTTGACTCCAAAATAAAGTTTGTGCCTTGTTGATTTGCTTTAAAAATCTTTAAACACAGTGTGAATAAAAAGTGTTGGGACATTATTCACCTGTGTTTCAACAAGAATTTAGACTAAAATATTCAAAAGGATTGGAAGATCAGTGTGAAACAAAATATGTTTTTCAAGTGTCCTTTAAATCTGAGACTTTTATTTTAGAGAAGTTAAGAAAAAAAATACTTCTGAATTTATTTAGATGAAATGTCCATATAAATTCTATGTGCATGCAGACTTACAAACACACGTACACCCACGCACGCACCCCAACATATGTTTACACTTCAGTCTTTCCTTATTTAGGCAGAAGGGAAGAATGTGTTTGCAATACGTAATTTTCTTCCCTCTGCTTACCTCACAACCATATCTATGATGAATATTTTTGAAGAATGTAAACTACTTTTTTCCTCCGTTGACCACTGAAAATTGTGATTTATCGTACAGTTTTTCCAGGTTTATTTGGACAAGAGATTACATTTGTGTATGTAAAATGTCCCCAGTGGACCAAGCAAAGGCTTTTGCTTGAAGTATTTTTTGTTGGCTCCATGAAAAGTGTCCAGACTGCCAGGCTTCACCCAACTAGAGCAACTGTCACAGTATATTCAGCCATCACTAAAAAAAATGAAGGTCCAGGGTTACGGTTAATTGGTTGTGGGTCTTTTGGTTTGTTGAATGAATTTGACTATTGCTTTTGTTTTCCTTGTGCTCCCACAGTAAGTAAGCTAAACTGAAATAGTACATCAATATTTAGGTAAAAAAAAAAAAAAAAGACATAAGTTGTGTAAATATTTCAATATTAATTTTCCCCTCCAGACAATCTGTAACATTTTTACTTTAAAAAGTGTCCAAAATCAAAACAAAACAAACAAACAAAAAACTATTTAAACCAATCATGCATGGTACACTGGCACTTTAATGTTGAGTGAGTACTTGCTCATAAACAAGCAAGCATAGGTTTTGCATACCATTATAAAACAAAAGGTCTATTTCTGTGTGCAGCTTATATATTGTGCAAGTAACTGGTACATCAATTACAAAAAAGGGCAAAGACGATATATTTAAAGATCCATCCATCCAGTCAGCTTTTGTGCTGGGTTGTGATCAAAACTATAAGCTACAAAGCACTTTTTGGCTTTCACTGCATCCATGAAGCTATGAAACAGCTACAGGTACTCCAAGATGTGAAGCTCTTTATTTACTTCAAAAAAAGGACATCATTGTCATTGCAAGCTTTTCAGTTTTTTTGCAGACTTAATATCAGCCATTTAGCTCAGCCTCAGACTTAACAAAATATATATTGTTTAAATTAAATGAGTGACAAATGGTTGGCAGAACCATGATGAACTAACAAGGAAAAACAAAAAAGTAAATGACAACAGACAGCTCTTTTTATCATATTAAGAACTCAAAAGTTTCCAAATACATTTTGACATTGTTTCTCTCAAACACCTTTGAAGGCCCACAAAGACTGCAGTTAATATCCATACTCATTTATCAATCATTTTGAAAACTCTTTTGTTAAACAAAATGCTTTTGAAACCTGTGCAACAAGTACAACCTAATCAGACTTTGTCACTATAAAAAGATCTATATGTAATTTACTTGTTAATTTGTTCTATATATAACATTTGTTATATTAAATATTCTTTTATTTTTCTTATCATGCTCATGCAATTGATCAAAGCATAAATAAAAAAGCTTTCATCAGCTTGAAATTGAATTATGAGCTTGTATCTTAACGGTCATGAGCCTCACCACACGTCACCGACCCACAACCACTAGATCCAATCAGTGGTGTTGGAATAGATGGCATGGATAAGGGAGAGCTACACAGCTCTCCTCATTTTTATTGATTTTTGATTCTGGTCCCTTTTAGAGTTAGCCAAAATATCTGTGGTCTTATCCACAGTACCATAAAAATATTATCAGAAAGAGAAATGCCAAAGATCTTCTTTTCTTTTATTGTAGTAAATGTCAAGATTAAAATCATTTGTTGCAGCACAAATATTACAGCACATTTGATTGACCCAGCTGTCTGCTCAATTGCATTCCTAAAAAAGTTCAAAGTAAAATTATTAAAACTGCAAAAGTATGATATGGGAAATGGGCAAAATAATTGACAGCCGAAATCACAGTTTTTTTTTATATGTATATTAACATGAGGGGATTGCTTTTATTAATAAAACTTGAGAACTGTCAACAAAAATTTCCCAGCAGACTATATTCATAATAAATATTGCTATAGGTTTTATAGCAACATTTATCACGCTATATATTCATTGAGTTATTTGAGGACTTTCCTGATATGTTGCACAATACATTTATACTTTTTGACTTCTTTTGCTGTCAAGGAAACTACTAGGTTGTTGTTTATAAGATTAGCTTGTTTTGCATTAAATAAAGAAACAAACTGTCTTGACATTAAAACTGCAATCTATCTCACCATCTGAAGTAACATGAGCTGCCAGGTTGAGATGAGGTCACACATGGTCTACGGGCCAATCAGAGTCATGCCTCTGCGTCATGACTCTAACAGTGAAGCACACACTTGCTCCCTGGTACTGGCAGCATAAAGGAATGCTCTCATTCAGCAGAGGGACAACGGAAATCTGTCAGAATGAAACCGCCTACTGAGCCATGTGCCACAGTGTTGGCAATGTTAAGGTTTGCATTTCAATCATTAACAAACTGACAGACACAAATGCAGACATAATGAAATGTGAAAAACGTCTGATACAGTAGATATTTCCCTGTTATTCCTAGCTATTCAGTTAGGAATTCTATCAATCTACCTCAGACAGAAATGGAATATTATGCAATTTAGTTTTTTTCCGCAATTCTCCTCTGTTAAACCACCATTTATTTATCTCCCTTAGGCATCATCGTTTATTTGAGTGAGAGGTGGAGGTTGGAGATGCACTGACTGACAAAACTACATCTTGAGCCGTAAATGAGAGCTTATGTGTTTATAGCAGGGATATTTACAACAGTTAACAAACACCCCTAAGGGAGAGAGGAAGCCCCAGATAGAGTGAAAAGGGTAGTGAAGAAATAAACTTCATCGAAATCATGGACCAACAAAGACCCTCGACTACAAACTGCATAATGCAACAAAAGAAAGGGATGATGTTTGTGTCAGAGTACTTTCTAATATTCATAAGTTACATTTTCCAACTTAATTGGAATCTGTCAGGGCACATTGGCCGTGAGTGGCATCACAGCAGCAGCTGTGCTGTTTCCCCATGGCTGATGAGATGCAATAAAAAGAGAGAGAGAGAGAAATGGAAAGAAATAAAGGAGGAAGGGAATTGCAGACTGAATGAACTGCAATTCAGAGTCAATGGGAATCAAAAACGCATCCCTGCAAGTGGTATGAGTAAACGTCTAAAAGCAGGGCTGTTAGAGACAAATACTTCCAGCAGTTCAAACTCTTCAATCGTTTCCTGAGGGAAACGATTGAAGGGTGAGGGATTTCATATTTTTCCATTGCTATATCTTTGTTTATTCGGTCTCATCAGCATCCCAACCATGAAGCCCTGGAGATGCTCCAACAAAAAAGAAACCCCTGTTTGGCTGCTTTTCTTTCTCATAGTGAATAAAACCACATCAGTTGATTTTTATAGACACTGGTACTCAACATTGAAAAGTTTATTTAGTGTGCTGCTATCATAGATGAAAGAAAAACTACCACTTAAAATACTCAAGTCATTTTTCTCAACTTCATATCAAGCCTAAAGTCTTAGAGGGCCATGTCCGAGCAAGTCCCCACAGTGTTGTCACAAGTCCAGTCAAGTCTCTAGTTTTTGAAGGGGAAGTCCAAGTTGAATATTATCTCTCAAGACAATGAGTATGCATGAAAGAAACAAATTCAACTTCCTCATCAGATGTATCCCACTTAGCCTACCTGAAACAAAGAATTGTTGCAACATTCTTGAAGTCTAAATAAACAGATGAACTTTCAACATCAACATCCTTATAGTTTATCTTTTTTCAGGATACTTAATTCAGCATAAAAAATCTGCATTTAACTGGTGCGAATTATTTAAAAAAAATAAGGCGTAATATTTACCCCATTTGAAATATTTCTGTTTACCCTCTATGGCATGACTTTTTATTTTATTGGGGAAAAAAATATTTTCCTGCATTCTTTGGAGGTTGGTGGTCCCTAATTACATATCAATCATAAAATCGAACACCTCCCGGGACCAGATTTGGGTTTGTTGCCTAAGGGCAACATTGGAATAGGGTCATTTACTCATTGATGACCAGCTTATTGCCCTTTGGGACTGAAGTTAGTTTTGAGGATAAACAAACAATGAAATAATGGTTGTACAGTGGATCCTCATGTTTTCATTGGGAATAACCCCAACTTATGAACCATGCACCTTTTGTCCATGAAATAATCGTGCATCCATCTCCTGTTGCTGTTAGTCATTAATAAAGTAAAAAAATTGGCTTTATAATTATTTTGGAATCAACTGCATATCAACGCACTACAATAATATTGTCTGAACAAAAGGGCCCCAACTGTGCAATGTTGCCCTGAGGCGACAAACAAAAAAACACAGTTTTAGCATATAAATTATAAAAAATTGTCTTGACATGATCTACAATGCTTCTTTACATACTCACAGATATGAAAATATCTTTAGTTAGAGTTACCCAAAATTTAAACATGAAGAAAAGTGATATATAACTTACAAGGCAAGGTGTAGCATGCAACTCTCCTTCATAAAAAGGACTGCTCATCTTCCAAGTAAACGGTCACTTTACTTGGAAGATGACCGTAAAGTCATCTTCCAAGTTCTTTTTGAGGTTCTTTTTGAGGTATACCTCAAAAAGAACCTTTTCTTTTGGTATACCACCAGACATATTTTTATTTGGACAAAAATATGTTTGGTGGTACTTTAAATCACTCCCCCAAAAAATAAAATAAAGGAGCAACGTGAGGTACAGATATGCCCATACGATAGAGGTTAAATAAGATGCATTTCTTTATTTTACAATGTATTATGTGGGTATAAAGCCCATTATTTAGGTTACTTATTTACATCCACTGATATTACCCACTTAAATCTTTTATGTTATGTAGGTTTGTTTGTTTTTATTACTAAGTGATTGCATTTTGGACTCAAGGACTGAATAGAGGGAAAAAGCCAGAGTTAGAGTAGGCTGAGAGTAAGCCTGATCTCAGGTTATCAGTGATTCAAATTATGCAAGCTTAGTTCCAATAAGTGGTTTGATCATTGATAGTCTGTTTCCTGTCTTTCCAGTAAATTACATGAAAATTTTAAAACATGCTAAATGATGTTAGTTGTCTTAGCACCTAATGTTGAGCTGAGGTAGTTATTGTTGGTGCTGTTGTTCAGGTTGGTTCTCCTCTCATACTTGCAGATTCCAGTCTTCACTCGATCTCACACTAACAGATTTTTGTACCAAATCGCCCTGCTAACTGACCGCAATTTGTGCAGACTGACGCAGATTTTCCCTGATTGGAAATTGGGCGTAAAATTGTAAAAAAAAAAAATCATGTAGCGTGTCCCCAGTTTCAGTTGCAAAAACATTAAGATTAGGTTGGAGGTAAAAAAATGTGTGAATATAATGGAAGGCAGAAGATCTTTGTGCTGAAGTATTATGCTCCTAATTATTCTGCACAATAAACATTTATAACCCAACAAGATCATTTGATTCCTTCTGACCTGTAGAATCAATAGAACATAGTGTTTTATGCTGTAAAATACTTTTTGTACTTAAAAGATCCTTCCTAAGAACTCAAAGGACAAATTATTTAAGATGAACACGAGACAACAAAATATGGAAACATATTTTCACATGGAGAATTCTCAAAAGTATTGGCATATGATCACATCCACACATCCGTAGGTAAAATTAATCTACACACATACATAGACAAACACTAGCCTAGAGCTGAGAACATCTGGAGTGGAAGTCAACTGGAAGTCAAACTACAAAACTGGCTCCCAACCAAAGCAGAGGAGCACAGTCACAGCTATCTCCAGCGATCCACTTTTAAAATTTACCACAGTGACTTTGACAAAGAGTTACCAGAACTCTGTACAAACACAGCAGGGACTCCAAAGCTTGTGTCTCCAGTAAAACCACTCACATTTCTTAGCAAGATCAATTTAGAGATGTTGTTTGGTTATGTGTGAACTTTTCATGTTTGAAAAGCAGCAGTTTTTGTTTCTTTACAAAGAAAATTTGAAATTGTACTTTAAAACATTTCTAAATACTTCTTTACATAGTTTAAGCTGCAAAATATATATTCAGACAGTTTTTGAGTTTGAATAAGGAGTGAAAAAAAAGAGTATGAACTAGAGCTACTAGTGATACAGTATTGTTACGGAAGACAGAAAAATGGAGACATGTTCAAATGCATTAGCGACTTCAGATTATAATTATTGTAAATGTCACAAAGTAGAGGGCAAAAAAAGGGCTTCTGATGGACTCACATTGTTCTGTTTCTCTACCTGAGTAATTTCTTTTTGCTTCTTCTTCTCACTCATATAGTTACATAATATGATAACAAATATAAAGAACTACAATGCAGCAATACACCATGAAAGTATTTATAAAGAGGTAAGTTTCAAAAATTTTATTTTTCACTAAACATTTTATCTTACCTGATTGCCTGATAAGCCAGCGTGTAGGAGTTGGGGCTTCCATTGAAAAATAAGAGTAATGATATTCAGCAATTAAAACTTGAACTGATGATACTGACACAGCAATTCCACATTAGAGTCAAAACAAACTTGGCAGCAATCTAACAGCGTCATTTTTTTTTTATAAATGTAAGATAATTTCTTGAAAACATCCATGTTATTTCACTTCTGACGCAGGATGGAAGAGGAGCAAAGACAGCAGGGAACACTTGTGTCAATATTTTAATGAAAGATGAAATATTATCCAACAAATAATACTAGCACTCATTAAGGATAAATTACATTCAGTAATATCAACAAACTAACTGTCATGTGTACAGGACAAAAGCGAAGAGAAAATCCTTGCATTGACGAGATGTTAGAGTTAATTTTGTCCAGTCAAAACTTCCCCTACGTCTCTCCCTATAGTTCTTCCATACAGCTATTTTTTCTCTCATGTCAGGGGCCAAGCCTCTCAAGGTGTGTTATCATTTAGTCAAGTGAAGAATGTTTCTGCTATCGAATTGATTATGTGGGTTGAAGGCTACCTGTCTGTTCGACATCCACCAACAAGCCCCACCAGACTAAACCTGATTCATTTGTGCCCACATAGTCTCTGTTCTGATCCCAAAAATGTAAAGGGTGAGCAGGAAAAGCATTCTTCGAAGGAGTGTGAAAGTCTTCTTAAAATAAAAAAAATAGAGCCTTCAATCTCAGTATTTTTTTTTCTCATCCCTAGAATGTGCATTGCTCACAAAGGCAGCAGACAGGCAGGTGGAAATCAATTCCATGGAGCCAATGGATGAAAGTAAGGAAGAAAAGAGCAATGAGACACAGGGAAGCTGTATGAAGATTTCACCAGGCAAAATGCAAAAATAGCCAATGGTTTTGCGCGTTTGTCCTCCACCTGAGTTTACTCATATGCACCATACAAAAACAGGCTGAACCATGGTAGGTGGAGGAGCAGACTTGTCTTACAAAACAGATTCATCCGTTTAAAATAAATAAATAAATAAATAAAAAAAATGACACTGATTATTTAGCAAAGCACTATTACACTATTTCCTAAACATTTGTTTAAACAGCAGCAGCAATCAGTAGCTGAACCAATTAACAAATGAGCCCGGATCAGAGTATCTACTCTTTTGGGGGTTTTTCAGTAAATTAACATTGAGCTGAAAACAGTGTTAGTGGACTGCCAACTTTGGAACCTGAATACAAAATATGCAACAAGATTTTCCAGTCAAGCGAAAGCCTGTCAGGACTCATCAGGCCCAGCTAACAGGCTTCACCATTAACTATTAGGCTTCAACATCAGCTACCAGGTTCAGCCACCAGGATCCACCATCAGGCCCTGCTATTAGGCTCCACCCACAGTCACCAAGCCCCAACATCAGCTTCAAGATTTAACTATCAAGTACCAACCAATAGACTTACCCACCAGGCTCCACCATCAGTTAACAGGTACAGTCATCAAGTCTAGCTAACAGGCTCCACTGTTAGCGACCGGGTCCAACCATCAGCTACTAGACTTGGCCACCAGGCCAGAACCAGGAATCATAATTATTGTGCAGTCTACAGGCTTGTCACAATAAACAATAAACTAATAAATCAATCACATGATAAATTAAAACAGCCTCAATAACTTCCATTTTCATGACTTATCGCTGTTCTCTTTTCTCTCTTTCTTTCTAACAAAAGAATTGGATGATAAATGTCTTCAGTCCGGTGTATTGATCTCAATTAGCCTTCTTTTGAAGGACAATCTTGCTTACAGAAACTTAAGTGTTCATTTAAATTTTTTGTTTTTGATTGTTTTGTTCATTTATTTTAGATACTTAAATTTATTTTAGATACTTTGTTTGTCAATAGCTGAGAGCCCAGAGCATCTGTACGAAGCAAGCAGCATAGGACTACCTGTTTTTAACAGGCTAATATCAAAAATTGCTCAAAAGAAATTTGACTTCATAATTTGACCTTTGACCCCTGTCCTTTTAAGAAGCTCCTAGTCTTTCTGACTCTCTGCCTTAAGTATGTCATTACAACATTGATTCTCATTACACCGTTAACAATAGTTGTAAGGAGCGTTGGAGTGATAAATAGTTGATAAGCTCAGCAGTCGCCCAGTTTTACCAGATGTCTGCTAATTGCTGCTGCCGCTAGTCTGAAGGAGCTGTGAGGGGAAGACATGGGGCAGGGGTGCTCTGTGAGGTAGAGACTGGAGACTGCAGATCCTAGGAGGACTGTTGTGAAAATAGTCAGTGTTTTGTGGGCAGAAGTTTTTAGGCACTCCGAATAGCAGATTCCTCAAATATGCATGAAATAAATTAAAGCAATGTTTTTGATGAGAGAATATCATTACAACATGGTGTAAAACTCAAAAAAGTTGACTTTACATAATAGTCCTTTTTTAAGGTCAACATTATTCATAAAGTAAACTATGTGGGATTATAGTCTTTATATTTGAATCAAGCTTTATCTGATTATGTCACAGTTGTGCAAAAGCACAGTATAGATGGGGAGTGATAGCTGCCATGCCGATGGAACAGAATTTTATGATATGTCTAAGATCTCAGGCCATCAGGCTTTTGTGATCAAACTTCCAAAGGCACGCATTTCAAATTAATGTTATGTTTAGTTTTCCTTTTGTTTCCTTTAAATCAGGGTTTAGGAAAGTCTTTAAAGCAAAGATGACAAACTGAATCTAATTTCCCTTTGGGCTCAATGAAGTATTTTGAATTTGAATAGGTTAAGTTCTGAGGTTTAGTATTTCCTTTTGTTTTAAAGTATGTGAATAAAATGAGTGAAAGAAAAAGTATTGCTGTACTTCTATTTTATTTTTTGTCCTTTAAAAAGAAACACAATCTCAAATTGTTATACCATCATGCTAAATTTCTGATAGGAAAACAAGTCAAAAACAGCAGCTTCCATTTGTCTCTACAGATAGTTTCTCATTAAGGTGCTCAGGAACTACATAAAGGAGAAGGTCATAGTTTGTCAGGTAAGAAGGAAAATTTATTTTACATTGACCCCAAACACACAGACCCTTTCTAATCATTTGTATACCTTATCTCAGTGTCATGCACAAAAATTACACAGAAACAGCAGAAGAACAGATCATATGCAGCTTCAAGTTGAATAAAATCCCGAACGGCCCACTTACGGGCAAGCTTTTGGATTCATCGACAGTTTACCTCATTGCTACTTCATGTGAACACATGAGTATTTGTAGACATGCAATCTCACCAATAAGTGCCAAAATGTCTTCACCAGATTAAAAATTAACCAACCGAGTAATCTTGCCAAAACAAATGTGAGAATGAAGAACAGAGAGAGAAATTAAAATCCCACCTAAAACGTAAGGAGGGAGGAGGAGGGAAATAAACACTGCTAGGAAAGCCAAATAAGAGAATGTGTACATGTAGGGGTGTATGAGTGGGAGGATAAGTAAGTTGGGGGAGGAAAGGAGACACACTACCCACTCATAAACCAATCATGACAGATGGATCTTAACACCTTCTAGACGATACGATGCACTGTATATGTTTAAGTGGGTGTGATTCACCTCATCCGAGACCATTTCAGATCCCCCAGTCCTGTTCATTCATGGTAATTTTGTGTATGAAAAACATATGAAGATAGAGATGGGGATAATGAGAAAGAAGAGTGTCAGCATGCATGTAATGATTCTACTGTTTATTTCCTGTGACTGCTGTGTGCTTGTTCATGCAGATTCACGTGAACTGATTTGTTTGGGTTGTGTAGTGAGAAAAAGGCATATGTACCATGAATAAACTTTTTGTCAGTTCTAATAAGAATCACAAGGGCAATTTTTAATGTATTTTATAGAGATGTAAACCAAGTCAGTTACTTAAACTGACATGCTGCTCAAGAATAGCATTAATTAGGCAAAAAGTCCAATGGCAACTTTGGACGAGCTGCAGAGCCACAGCGGAACAAGTGGAATAATTATCAACTGGAGTGCACATTTTGTCTCCACAAAAATGTGCAATCCACTAATCTTGCCATTACAGAAGAATGATATGGGAAAAAAAAAAAAAAAAAAACATTGCTGAAAACCCCCAAAAAAGAAACCATGTTGGAGACACAAATGTGTCAGATTGTGCCCTGGCCAAAAGTGACCATAACTTTAAATCCCTATATTTTAGTTTTGTGTGGTGAGAAAAAAAATAAAACAAAATGAGAATCACCTTTAACACACCATTACAATGGTAAAATAAGCTGGAGGCAACATCGTGCTGTGGGATGTTTTTTCTTCAGCAGGGAAAGGGAAGCTGCTCTCAGGAAGGTGGATGGAGTTAAATACAAAGCAATTCTGCTCGTAAACCTTATAACCCTGGTCCTGTCCTAAATTAGATGGAGATTTGTGGCAACACTTGAAAATTGTTGTCTATAGACAATATCGATCAAATCCAAACGTGTTTGAGCTAATTTGCAAATGTGAACTGTGGATGTGTTTAAGTTTATATTTGTGACATCTGTTGAAAACATATCTGTGGTCTCAATGAATTAAAATTGGTTGAGAAAGAAAACGAATAGCACAAATACTTTTGGAAGGCACTGTTCCCACAGCAAATACTCTAGCTTTTTTTCTGAGCTACTGGGTGTTTCCATGAGTGCATGACATATTTATTCTCTTACCCAGATTTATTATTCTGTTTTATCATCCCTTTGATTCGGAGCACCTAATCCAATATTTCCTTTAGCTGTTCTTTGGGTGTACCAGCACGAAAAGAAAGCGTCACATCACGACCAAAGCCACAGATTTGAGTTGACAAGATATCATTGGATTACAAAGCTCATTTCACTGTGAGTGCAACGGTTGACACACCAGTGACTGGGCTGGTCAGGCATGCAGAGGCAGATGGAGATGGAGAGGGGCTTCTCTTTTGCCCATCATTGTCTTTGGCATTTACAAAGGCCACTTACAGGAAGCCTCAGACGTGACGAGCTCTGGCTCTATCTGAATCCTATGATTGCTCTGTGGGCTGAATATAATGGATGATTTCGAAAGTGCTGGAGTGACTGTACACTTTAACGGCAGGCCGTGAAAGTTACACTCAGGCTAAAAGAAAAAGGAAAGAAAAAAAACACCATTAGTGTGGTCGCCGAAATACTTTTTCTTTGTCGCCCACATTTTCTTCTATTAGAGGAGTTCACTTGCTGCCTGGAGGTCTGGCCTTTTAAAATTATAATTAAACAAAAAGAAACACACCCATTCAAGCAAGATAAAACAAAGACATGACTGAGGAAAAGGCAAGGGAATGCATTAAAGCTTGATGAACTAAACATTACAAGCAAGCCCTACTTTCCATTTAAACTGCGTAGGGCTCACAGAGACCCCCAGAGCCACTCACCCCCCCAACATCTACTGTTACAAAGAGAGAAAACTTGTGTTCACCTTCATGGTACATGTGTACATCTGATGAGCATAGGGGACTGCAATGTTCCTGATGACAAGCCCAAGTGATTTGTCAAGGATGATGGTACATCTGCAGAAGACAGTATTAATGATGCACTGGCCACAGTTACAAGCTCCCCAAGCGCTGAACAAAAGCCCCCATCACTGAAATGTAGATAGAATGTTACACAGGAGATGCATGCACTCACAGATAACATTTGTAATCTTTTAGAGTGAGCAGCTGTGGAGCTTTTCTATCTTGTTAACATCACTTAAAAATCCTTTCACTGCAACCTTCATCAAAGCACGAGGATGAGACGACAAGTCTTTTGGCTGTCTGAATACCACAAAAGAGAGGGGTAAGGTTTTTCTTTTCCTTTCTACGAATGTACAAGGATAAGCAGGTACTTCAGATGCTCCATGACGAGATGGAAAAAAAAAAACAAAAAAAACTTGATTAGACAGTTAAACCTTGAGACACCATTGCTCTTTTGTAAATTGTGAATGTTGAGTGGACGCCAGCAATTATGGACAGAGAGGACAGAAAGAGTAGGCAGAGCAGCTCAAAGAGTGAAACACAGCCTAGAACACCGGGAGGTTATGAAGGGCTGTACTGAGCCAGTGCGGAGGATAAGAGGGTGGTAGGAAGGCTGGGGGCATCTGTCTACTGTTTAATTTGCCATCTGTGAGGCATACTGCTGCCAGGGTCCCTAATCAGGCAATCCATCACACCCCCATGGAAAAGGCGTCAATTATCTTGCATCCCAAGGCTAACGACAGCCTTCATGTCATTCAAAAAAGTAAAAAGCCATTGACTTCTTACACAATGTGTTCTGTCATTGTGGGTGTTTTCTCCATTTTTTTTGTTTTTCTTTGTTTTTTTTATTTTAAACTTCGGCACCAATATAGATAGTTCAGGATCACCCAAGTTAACATTTTGTCTTGTTTGTTGAGAATTTTAATATGAGATCCCCTGGTTCTAGAGTTGGTACACATTGTGCTTTCAGTGGTCTTTTATTGAGTACACTGCTTTTTGTAAAATGAACATGCTTCCATCCAGATTTTGTGAGATCCTGATTTACATACCTTTGACAACTGGCATATCAATATACAAAATAATTACCAGAAAGACTTGTTTTGACACGTAATGGTTTCTCAGAATCAGTGGTTTAAAAAGCTACAAGATATAAATAATTCCAAAGTTTTTAAACTAAGTATAAATGAGAAATAGACTGGGGCTGTATCTAACAAGGTGGAGTATGTATGTCCTTTAGGTTAAGCCTTCCATCAAGCCCTTTAGTAGCTTTTAATAGACAAGCTAATGATTTTAAGTGCTGGTTTCCCCTATTTCTGTTATACAATCCAGCTCTCTGGGGCCTTTTAGTTTCTCCTCTTTCAGAGGTTGTCAATTGGACTATTATTAAAGTGACTTGAGACCTGAGACAAAATTGACCTGAACCCAATGTTTCCACATTTAATGTGTAAAGCAACTTAATGCTCTTTTGGTATTCAAGACTTAAAAGTACTGCCAACATCACCAATAACTCAGTTACAATACAAAGCAAATTCAATAAATTGCACTGTCATCACCTGACTGCAAACACTGCGTCCATGGCAGGACACTGTTCTGGAAAAGCCCTAGGTTATATTACACTGGGCCCAGACTTCTTACCAATTTTCCATATTCCCTTGATCCCAAGGCAATCCAGGATTGCAAATGCTGTTCATAGTCTTCCTAACCTTGAAGTCATAAGACTCAAAGGACTTGCCCCAATAAATAGTAGGTGGTTTTATTCTACAAATACAAACCTACTATTATGGACAAATGGATGTGAATAATATAGCCTGACTCAATTTCAACCATTGTTCCTCTGTGTCAATCCTCAACCATGTTTCCAAATTTTTGTGAATAAGGTGGGCTTTTCTACTTCACTAGCTCTTATAAATGACCATTTTCTTAGTTTTAAAGAGAAAAAAACTACTTTGATATCTACTTTAAAGTGTAATATATTGCGTTAATATTACTGCTAATTATTGTTTATCTGCATTTAAAGAGAGCAAAAATAAAATATTAAAATTTAAGCATATTAATTATTTTCCTCACATAGGCTATTATGAGCTCTCAATTTTTGGACTCCATGTCCTAAAGATTTATTGTTTATTGGATAAAAGAGTCGGACCAAATAAATAAGATGTATATTTAAGCTTTGAAATACTTAAATATACTTGCAATCAGACTAATCATACATCGTGTATGTTTGAAAGTTTTTCCACTTAAATTTCTTATTTTGGAGCTGCTTTGGAGCTGGCAAAATATTAATTCTTTTGCATTTCAACAAAAGTTATTGTTTTTTCTATCTAGGTTGCATAAAGTGTGAGAATGTGAACCGCTTCTTTTGTAGAGTTGATTGCCAGTCCTTCATACCTCACTCCCACACAAAGAGCCTTCCCAAACCTTCCACCCACATCACTACTGCCCCCCTTTCTTCCCCTCTGCAGATCAAAGAGGATGATGTGAATAGGACCTTCCGGCATCTGAGTGGGAAGAAAACTCCTGGTGGAGTCTCCCATCTTTGTCTAAAAATCTATGCTGAAGAACTTAGCCCCATCTTCACCCATATTTTTAGGTCTCTCAAACTTTGTGAGGTACCATCATCCCGGTTCCCAAGAAACACACCATCTAAGAATTTATAGACTACAGGCCTATTGCTCTAAAGTTAGTGGTCATAAAATCCTTGAAGCACCAGGTCATTCAGGTGTCCTTCAGGTACCATAGCATCTGAAGGACATGACAGACCCCTTGCTGGAACCCTGCAGTTTGCTTACTGGGCCAACAGATCAGCAGAGGATGCACAACTTGGATCTACCCTTCACCCTGATCCACCTCGACCATTCAGACCCCAGTTCTGCCTTCAACACTTTCAACCCAGACATCCTCCACCATAAAATCAAAGTGCCAGCCTCCATTTGCCAGTGGATCACCAACTTCCTCATGGATCGGCAGCAAGTAAAGCTGGGAAGCATCTTCTCCAGCTCAACAATTTTGCAAACAATTTTTACACCTTAAATAGATTATCCATGCCAGAATAATAGAAATGGCATCTGGTAAATTGAACAACCTCTCAATAAAAGACAAATTAACTTTAGTTACAGGGTATTCAATAATAATAATTAAGAAAAAAATCTGTCAAACACAGCCCTGATTTGAATGCCAATTCAAACTGGAGAGACTCGCACAAAGAAAAAGATGCAATTAGAAAAGTTTTATTTGATGTGAGTGAATTAAGGTTTTGGCACTTGGAATCCAGTAGAAGACGTGGGCGCTGTGAATTGCAGTAGACTTGGATGACCACGTTTGGATGAGGATTTGAGACATCTTACCCCCCGGGGCTCGGACACTGGTGGTGGAGGCCACAGAGAAGAAAGACACCTGAAGGATCCGGGAGAACAGAAGAGGTGGAGGTGGGTTGAAACTTGGCTAGTGAACCTAAGGAGCGATGGCAGGAGGGCCTTATAAATGGAGGCTTGCTTGATGATTGGCTACAATGAGGAGCGGTCCAGTGCTGATATGCTGTGGTCGAAGCGCATGAGGCAGCATTTGTTTGATGCTGATGAGGCTGAAGAGAGTCTTCCAGTTTGAATTTAGGGCTGGGATTCATGTATGGAGTCAAAGGATGAATTCTGGGACAGTATAAAGATGTATACCAGTTCTCTGACACATTTAGCTTCTTTTCTACTTCACTTTGGATGTTGAGTGATTTTCAACTTTACCCAAGCAGCTCTAACTAGGCAAAACTTAACTGTGACCATAAAATATGTCCATCGATGATTGAAATTCTCTTTCAGACATCTTCACATATTGCTATCTCACCAGCACCTTTTGTGCTCATACTTCAACAAGTTCAGTTAATTGTTGTACATTTTAATAAACCAGAATAACTTTCAGATTTTTAACAAATACTTTTTATCACTAACGTAAAATTCTGTAAAACATTAGACAGAAAAGCCTTACTAGAAAAAGTACCAGAATCTGCCTATATTCTTCACAAGTCTATGCCTAACAAAATGCTGATAAACATCTTTCTGTCTCATGATTTGAACCAGAGGTGTATCGTACATGAGTGGTGCCCTAAATGAGCCCCTCCTTCAGAACTCCTGTTCTTTTGTTTGTTTGTTGTTGCTGTTTTTGTTTTATTTTTTGCTTCTCTTGACTCACTGTGTTACTCTTGCTACAGAAAGATGTCAAATGACTTTTTGGTGTTTTTTAAAAGTACCTCAAATTGTGTTTACGATTCATGAGAATCTAAAATATTCAACATTGAATTTGAGATTATCAAACACAGTCCAGGATCTTTAGAAAGAAATTGGATAAACTATCAATGTAATACTAAACTGGAAGCGGTGAATCAGATACATCAGCGTCATTAGCCAGCTGTTACATCCCAGCAGAATCGTGCTCTGGGCAGTTAGCCATATAACCCAAATCAAAAACTGCCACTGATCCAAAGTCAGAACATCAAAGATAACTTTGTGAGCCTCTCAAATCCACCAAGAGGTATATGTCTGATGGTGTTGGGTGACAGTGGTATACTTCATTCTCCCCTCTTTCCCTTTATTTATTTATCTTTTCCATTTATAGATGCAAACCAGTTTAATTTGGAAGCCATCAGCTTGCTTAATGCACTCTACCTCTCTCCTGCTCTGAGGTCACATAGTCCACTGAGCACACTCATAAACAAATTAATTGGCTTGCCAACACAATTTATGTCCTCTGCACACACAATACTATATGCACACTCCTCTAACTCCCTCTGATGGGTACACTTTGCTCTGAGCAGTGAATAGGTGTTGTACATCTTTGTAAATGAATAACATTCAACAAAGGGTAAGCATTACTGGCTCCTTCTTAAATTAAATTTTGTTGATAAATATTAAATATGCATATGTTTATTTATTATTTTAGTATAAAATACTGCATTATTGTGGTCAGAAAATATTTTAGCATAATTAATTGCTAAGAAAAACAGCACTATGCAAAGAGAACACAATATATTTGGAATCAACAAAGTATATGCTGCCATAATATATCCATCGGAGTAAATTCAATGAGTAAAAAATAAATAAATAAATGTCGATTTTTAGGGAACCTTAAAATTGGACTCCACAATAATTTAAAATCGTCATAGCTTATCATCATAATGTAAGCATCTAAAGCTTGGGCTATTCTTGACGCATCCACAACATCTGCAGTGACACACAGTCAAATTATGTAATCTCAGCAAACATGCCCCTCCCAGCAGCCCACCGTGACAGACACTCTGCGGAAAAACATGGCAGACAAGCAAGAGCTCCTCCTGGCGGAGATTCGCAAATAACTCCAAAAACATCATCGTCATATTGTGTTCTGAATAAACTAGACAAGAGACAGCTCCAACAATAACTAAATGAGTTAAATATTAAGTACCCAGTTGAAGTTTGTTTTTGTTTTAATATAATTAAAATGAAAGATCAAGTATTGCCGTTTTTGAAAAACACAAATGTTTTACAAGGAATATGTTTTCTCGGTTAATTTCCTGTCCACAATCCAGTCCAGTGGCTGGGGTTAATGCACCATACATTTGGTCTACCTTTCACAGTTGCAGATCGTTTTTAACTAATCTTTTGTTTAATATTACTGTGCATTGAACCACTAAGACATTCCACTGTGCAAACAAAGGTAGGCACACTCATCTCCTGTATTAGTCAACACTATACAAACGTATGCACTTATACACTGGTGCACACACACACACAAAGGATAAACCTGCACGTTGCAGATTTAAATAAACTGTTGTACTTTTCTGGTCTACACAACACACACAAAACTTTTACACATCAACCTGTCAGCCTGAGGCAAAATGGTTTACATAAATCCTCAATTCTCTGTTGGCACACGCTTTCTAGGTGGGTGCTTGCTTGGGCTTGCAGGAGCAGAGATTGAAAAACCCCCAGCTTGATCAGAAGAGGAGAATACAAACAGCATGTTGTCTGTGCAACTCAAGAGGAAGAAGGTGTGGACACATTTCGTAGGAGTTCACAGAGGTGGTTCGACAAGTCTACAGGCCTGAGGGCTGGAGGAGCCAGATATTGAGATTTAGAGTGTTACACATCATTTACAGAAAATATCTTAATTTAAGATTTTGGACTTTTGTTCTCTATTTTTAGTATTTGTCTAAAGATTCTCTCTCTCTTTTTATATATATATATATATATATATATATATAAATAATCAAAATAATATTACTTCAGAGAATAAAGTAGTATTATTTTGATTATAGCTTTGCATATTTTCATAATGCTGTGACAGTACCAAACATAAAACAACACTAATCTTAAATAAGTATGAGATCTGTGACCCTTGAAAAAAACTTAAAATGATTGAAATCTGACTGATACATGATTGTAGGGATATCCCAACCTGTTTTCATGTTTTCCAAAATTCAATAAAAAAATTGAATTTTTAAATAAATATTAAATATGCCACTTCAATAATTAGAGACTCTATGTTCCATGCTATCTGCTTCCCAGATTGTATAGCATAGCAAACTTATTGCATTAGCAGTTTCTCAACATAATCAAGTCTTTAAAGTGCTAAATAAGCTATACCAATATTGCAACGTGATTAAGTTTGGAACAGAGGACATTGCAGCAGTTGTTCTATATGTGCACATAAAAAAAGAGCGATTTGAGGCAGATGAGATAGGAAAGAAGAATAAACTGCAGCAATAAAGTGTTGAATCAGTGAGTAGTAATGTTACCATGAAGGAAGAGAGGAATCAAAGACCCAATGTTGTCTAAATTGTTTTTTTTTTTTTGAATAATAAAAGGTTTTGTGTGAATGTCTAGATGACCCACAAGCCTGTCTTTCAATGTGTTTGAATAATTTATAGATCTTTTGAAGAAAACAGTTGGAGAAATGAGGGCATTTTCAGGGTTCTCCAGACCAAGAGAAAACGTGACATGAATTGCCTTAACACATAGATCACCACAATATAAGACTGTAAAGCATATACTCTTAATAGATGCACTGCACCTTATCTTTCCAAGAGCCGTTTTATGATGTGGATTCAGAAAACCACTACCCACTCTCCAAAAGTATTGTTAAATTATTGGAAGTTAAAATACTAAATCTCATATTCATTATAATGATGCAGGTACACAAGCACCCTGCCGTCTCCTGCACTGTCCTAAACATTGCAAACATATTTATCAACATTCATACAGCTGACCTTATTCTTCATTACTGCCTGCACTGGTATGATCAGGAAATGAAGACTAATGTATAAACATATCGACACAAAGCCATTGAGTATTAATGTTACCCTCCCGCAGGTTTGAGAGACAGGGCCACAAGTTTTTTTTTACTCTGTGCGCAGTCCGCTGGGGTCGCACTGACCCCATGTGTGCTTTAACAAGTTTTTTTTTTCTTTTTTTTCCTGTGATTTCAGAAATTTACGGTCTTACGGGACAACCCCCACCCCTTCCTGCTGTCTACTGTGACATTTTCCGTGCTTCCCTTGAGCATCACACAAAGACTGTGGGAGGGTTAAAAATGCATTTGAGCACCACTCATAAATGTGCATAAATAGACTATGACAGTTGATTTTATCATTCAATATGATTCGTCCTCACAAGGAAGAAAAAAAGAAGGGCTTTCATCTATCAGTAATAAATCAATCTCAAGATGAAAAAGAAAGACATGGAACACAGAGCACAATCAACCCCTTCACAAAAAGTCATCTCTTCAAAGTAATGTTCTCATTCGACCTAATGAAAATTTTGACAAACCAGTATGCACACTGGATAAGTGTGTTTTGGCTGATAAGAACTATGCACATCATATTATTGCACAATGAAAGGGAAAAGATGGTTTAGCCTTGAATTATCAATCATTCTAAGGTTTGCCAAGCTTTGTTTGCTCTGTGAGATCAGAGGGAGGATAATGATGACACAGAGATTATAAACTAGTTTTAATGCATTTCACAAGGGGTCCACAGGAATATCAATGTGTTCAGTTTAATTCCTCTGTTCACAGTTTAAGCACGGCATCCTTCTCCCAGTGTTGCCCTTTGTGGCCTGTTCACCTTTCTTCAGGATTCAGTGTTGAAGAAACATTATACACTCAAGAATTTTATCAGATTCATTCCCCATGAAAAGCCATTTTATTTACACATTTTATGGAGCTAGAATTTAGATGCATTTTCTCTCTCTCTGAGGTTAGTTCATGTTAGTCAGTAAGCAACTGACTAACATGAAAAACAAGGAAAACACTGTTTTGCAGGTATCACTTATTGTTTGCAGATTACAATTCATGCAGACGTCACATTAGGCATGTGGGAGAATATGAAATGATGAAATTAAATCAAAACAACAGTTTTTGCCCTGCATTGTCATTCTGGTTTGCATTGTGTGATAAAAAGTAACACTGCACATTCATCTAAAAATACCCTTATCTATAGGGTGTACACAGTAGTGTTATCAGAGAAGAGAATTACCACAGCTTGCTATCAAGAACAAGAAATTAGTCAAAGTAAATGTAAAAATGAATAAAGCTAAATATGGAGGCTTCCTAAATTAAAATCCACTTTAACGGAAATAATTTGAGACAGGGTCTGTGTCAGTCTGTCATCCAACATTCAAATAATAAAAGTTTGTGGTGTAATGTGGAAAAAATGTTGATAATTATGGAAACTGCTGATAATTTTGTAAGGTCCCTTACTCAAACATGGGTTAAAAACAAGTTAAGGTTTAAGAGGTAAATTTGATTCCTTTAATGTGTAATCTGTTAGATTACCCAATACACTCACATTCTTAGAAAAGAGAAATATTCTTTTTTTTTTTTTGTTCTATTTTGGTTTGTTTATACATCCAGTATAAACAACAACCTTAAACCAAGGTTGGTTATGAATAAGAAAAATTAATTGAAACTCAGACTTGAAAACAGGGCCAAGGCAAATATAAATGAAAGGGGAGCTTTTAGTTTCTTGTTCTTTCTCAGACGGCCCTCAGGAGTGTCCAGACAAGGAGGTATTCAAGTGCTAAATCCATTTGATCTCACACATCAAAAACCAACTCATGCAAATCTCTTGACTTTCTGTAACTACTGATTTAACCGTGGCTTTGTGTCAGTATGCTTATACATTAGTTTATACATCGCAACATTGTCTTAAAAAAGATCAATAAATTTCTCCATAAATGAAGAGGTCTGTCCTTGTTGATACAGTGTGCTTATTTATTGATTAATGTCTTGCTTCTTATATATGTAGTAGATATTTTTTTGCACCAACACTATGTCAAATGTTTCAAATCCTCTGAATATACTTCTTTACGATCAGAAAATGTTGCAAGCTGTTTACTAATGTTTCACCATCTAAATTCACCTTTCTTGCTGAACATGAAACAAAAGCGGGTGAGTGAAAAAAGGCTATTTGTTGCAGACAATGCGCCTGCAACTCAGCTTTTGTGAAACAGTGCAGTGACACAAAAGGATAAATTGGTGTCACTGCTCCTGTCCACCTTCCCATTGGGGGTTATCTCCCCTTCGCATCACACCACCATGCATCTTGTTTGATGGCTGCAGGATACTGTTCATGTCAACACAGACCTGTAGTTTTATGCTTTTGACCTCACGGAAAGGCTCTCTTGTGAACACTGCTGGAGGAAATACAAAGTTCAAACCATGCATGCATGCACCAGTGCACTCATCTTAACACATTTAGGCACAAACAGCAACTAGCCACCTGAAAGAAAAAAATCCACACCTGATACCATGCCTTATTACACAAACATTTGTGATTACATTTTAGAAAGATTGCTCAATCAAACCATGAGCTCATCCTGTTTGTCCACATGAGCATTGTCAATGCTTAGCAGTCCATAGAAAGTGAAAGTCAGGCAATGTTAAAAATAATATGGGGTAGTCATGGAAAAACATTTTGCTTTATTTTCATTAAAAAAAGTGTAAAGAAATTACATCACAGTTGTGAGTTTTGGAGCACAAATCTATGAAAGATAGCAAATCTTTGTTTAAGTGAGGCATCAGAAATGTTGCTACAACATCACACAGTTGAAGCAGATTTCTAAGCAGGGCATCCATGACACAAGTCTTCCATACACCGCATCCCAATGAAGAGCACTAAAGAACAGTGTACTTCATTTTTATCATACTAATATATACCTCTATTAGAAAGGATGCATTATCATTCTCAAAGTAGTGATTAGAAGGTAGACATACTGTCCTCATGGTCAGCAACAGTACTGACTAGACCGTCTGGTTTGAACAAAAGTCAGTGGGTACTACAGGGTCCTGAGTGTGCCAAGAAAAACCCACACACTATTACAGATAGTTAGATCAGACTTTCTGTAACCAATAAACAAAGCTACACTCAAAATTACTTAAATGAACTATCTTCTGCAATCTCACAATTAGTTTGAAATCCAGTAAATTGTATTTCACACGTCTAGATGTCTGAATGTTGCCTTGCAGGAAGAGGTCACCTTGCATGTTCTCTCTGTGGATTCATTGGTCCTCTCGATGTTGTCCGAATTCCTCCAGCAGTCCAAAGACACGACTGGTTAATTAGTTATTTTAGACCGCCTTCAGGTGAGTGTGCACATGCATGAACACGTACTGCTCTAGTTGTTCAGGGTGTTCCCCCCACAACTCTGCAAGGACAAGCGAGTAGAGACAGTGGATATAAACAGTGTTATCAATTATTGCAAAACCCCAACTGCCACTTTATTCATGTGCTTAACTGCAAGTGTAAATGTAAACTGAAATGTTTTTACAGATAGCTCCCCAAGCTGAAGGTGTTTTGTAGACGTCAGCACTGAGAATCATTCTATTTCACAGTTTTCCCTTTTCATATTGGAAATGCTGAGTGAAGAAATATACAAAAAGATGTGTGTAGTGGTCTTTTTGTAATAAATTAGGTGCCAGGAAAGATTCACTTTAGGATGGTCTTTTAAATCTAGAGGGTCCTGTGGTAAACAATCATATTTGCTTTAAAGCCTTATGAAGGTCATAGAAAAATATAGTGGAAATGAAATGGCTAAACAAAGAGAAGAAAAAGAAAAAAACTAACTTCAAAACGAGAATAACAACGTCGAAGGAAATTAAGAGCAGATCTAGAAAAGCACTACCTGTGGGGAAAAAACCCTGCGTAAAAAACTTTAGAATCTTGAATCTGAAATCACCAGTAACTTGAGTTTGTTTTCATCAGCCTGCACCCATTCTGTCTGTTGTTTGAGCCCATTAAAGAAGAGAAATGAGGATATCCTTGTTGAGGTGAAGTACCATCTATTGTGATGTAGCTAAACATACCTGTCCCTGTAACAACAAACACAACTATAAACAAAGGCTATTTTTTGGTTTTTAAGAACAAGTTCAGGCAAGTAATAGGTTTTCCAAAGTACAATAACAGAGCTTTTGCAAAAGCTCTTTTATTGTACTATTTTGTAGAAATAAAATAAATTAGAATACTTTGAAAAGTTTTGCTTAAAGTTTTGGTGTTATTTATGTGATGCCATGAAACCGGAGTATTTCTAATCAAGACTGTCATACTGTTCACATTTCTTACTAGCCCCTGCCTAATGCAAACCATTTCAGCCTGATTAAATTTCAGCTTGTGTATAATAAATCTAACAATTTGATGCTTGCCAATTTCATATGTGTATATGCAAAGAAAAATGATCACTACCCAAGCATGACAAACACACTCCGGTAATGCAGATGAGAAGAGTGTGTACATAGCTATGTTTAGATAAATTCATTCCGAGACAACTAGGTGAACAATTAAAGGCAAACCAGAAGGGAAAAGTCTATGGGGATGTTGGAAAGTATGATGTGTTTACTTCGATACTCATTTATCTCCATTCCCAGCTTCTGTTTTTGAGATACTAAACATTTTATCATTACTGTTCAGACGTTCTTTAACATGAACCTTTTTTCTAATCTTAATTATGCATTACATTATTTTTTTTCACAAGCATCCTCACAAGCTTTCCCCAAATCAGAAATTTATTTTTAAAAATTCTTGTTAAATTTGAAAGAAAAGAAGTATTTTGACTCCAGATTAATACAATGTTGATCCTAAAGACCCTTTTTTTGGTTATGAAGATGAAAAGTTTTAAGCAACTCCTAGTTTCCAAATGCAATGGAAATAGTACAAAAAAAGATGCATACCATATCTATATTTTGGGCCATTAATCCAAACTATAGCATTGGAATTGTTCTCCCATTTAAAAAAATAAAAGCAAAACAATTTATAATTTCTTTTGGCTTGCACAAGCTATATTTTCTTTCTTAGTTTTCAAATAATGAATGAGCGATCAAGTGAAAATGTTGAGCATATTTCAGCTGACTTATAATTAAATTAGCTTACCCTTAAAATGTTAAAATGTATTAAAAGTAATTTAATTGCATACCACTGTCATAAAATGATTAGCATGACAAAAATCGTAAAATAAATATTTTAGTTTTTTTGTTTTTGTTTGTTTTTAAAATACACATGTTGATGTGGATTTGCATATAATATTGAAAGGAGGTTCACTGGCACTTGTATAAACTAAAATATTTTTCTCTGTTTTTAAATATACTACCTAGATGTTTACTTCCTCTCCCAGCAGAGGAATTAAATACGTCTTTCCCATAATGTTAGACTATTTCACTTTAAAATCTATTCTTGTTACATATCCTTTTTTTCCAGCATGGGTTTGTAAGACATAAATATTGAATTTCATTTATATCCGCAGGGTTCTTCCAGATAGTTCAGAGTTTTGCACTCACCCACAAAATCAGAATGTATGCAGTCCACACATTAAGCTGTTGTTTTTGATGTATTTTGCAGAGCTTTTCTTGTCTACAACCCTGCTGTTTAGCAGCTAAATACTGCTTTTCTATTTCTTTCCAAAGAGTGCCACACGCATTCTTTTGTAGATTAATTATGTAATTTCTCTAGTTTTGTTAATTTGATTCCACTCATATTTAGTTCCTTTGTGTTTACAGTTTTATTACATGGAACCATTCGGAGTTGTGTGGCAGGTGTCTCTTTCACCTGCCACTGTCCCCTTACATAATTATTTAGTCCAGGCAGATACACAACATCCTACCTCTGGGGTCACAACCCCTCCTTTCACCTTCACACCTGCCATCCATGGGTCAGCACTAATGAGTAGCAGGTCAGTTGAAAGGGAGGCTAGGTCAGCCCAATGACCTGCTGACCCCAAGCTATGAGACACGCAACTCTGCACAGGCTGATCTCCTGACTGAAGGAGACAGAGAACTTTGATGTTGTGACCATTTAAGGAAGGAAGAAGATAAATGAAACTGAAAACTTCCACCGAAAAAGTTGAATGCAAGCCATTGTTTGGGCACAGATATTTCACATATCATGCTCTCTGTCATGAAATGTAAAATGTGTATGATTAGCTAGTGTTTACATTTTGTCTGAGAACTTAAACAAGAAAGTATAGCAATAATAATTGAAAGTAGTTCTGTCTCAACCAGAACTCTATTCTCAATGCTGATTTAGTATTCATTTTTAAATTGTATTGGACTAAGACTAGGCAAAAGCCAGTCAAATGTTACAGCTCAACTTTTCATTAAAATTTGAAAATCAATCCCATGTCAATGCATTTAAACTCAACAGCTATAAAGCATAGTAAAGATAATATAGTACATATTATTACCGTGTTTTCCGGACCATAGAGCACACCTGATTATAAGCCGCACCCAGTACATTCTTAAGGGAAAAACCATTTTGTGCATACATAAGCTGCACCTGTCTATAAGCCGCATGTGCCTACTTACAGACGGTACACAGAAAGAGTTTTCAAAGTTTTAGTAATATACCTTAGCTTTTCTTTCCAAACAGTGCCTGTAACACGGCAGTAACACAGCAGCAATACGGTAGTAACACAGCACTAACAGGACTGGTTAAAAAAAAAACATACCGGTAAAAGTCACAGAGAGCCGTCTTCATCTTCCTCCTGAGCAAGGAGACGTGTTACGTTATATTGAACTTGCGTCTTCCTCTGCACATATATTCCCCCTGTCTCACTCTTACCTTTTCTGCTCGAGCGCCCCTGGTGG